>BGPR01039485.1:0-14289 GCA_013235015.1 Araneus ventricosus
AAAGCCAAACGAATGATGTACAGACAGGAATGGATTACACGGAATCTGACAATGAGGATGTTGGGAGTGTGAATTGCCCTCTGATAGAAAACGGCACTACAGATGACGACCGCTCAACAATCCCGATGCCAGAAAACGGTTCAGATATGGACTTCCAAGTTGCATCCCCGAGGAAAGCAACAAAAATACGGAAAATTGCTACGGAAGAGCCAATAGCCACAGCTAACAAGTATTATGAATTGTAGAAAGAGCCACCAATAAAAACCATCAAAACCTACCCAGCCTCCATGAGCCTCAAGCCGTGTGAAAATTACAGAACAGAACACCACTTCATGCCCCTGTGACCATAACCTTTTGGTTATTTAAACATGAAGTGGGAGCGACATCGACAGACGTTCCTTAACTGTCCAGCAAATAATAGCGAATGCAGAGAGATGGAAAAGATTACAAAAATACAAATCCAAAAATCTGGGATAATATACAAGAAACTAAGGGGAGTATCATATAAAACCACATACAAACAAAAACTGTGAAAAGGAAAGAAAAATGAGTATGAAATGTACAAATATCAACAAACAAGGGAGAAAAATAAAACTAATCAAATAAAGAAGTCCACACAAAAAAACTAAAATGCGAGTGTGTCTGTTCTGTTGATTGTTCTTTTCTCCATAAAATGGAAGTTCTTCTGTGTGGAAGCGGAGAATAGTTCAGGTGCGCTGTCACTTCGGCGAAGAGGGCGCAAAAAATGTAAGCTTGCAGGAATGGAAAAGGTTTGAAGTGAAAGACGATAATGGATTTATTCGAAAAAGCTCTTGAAAATCATTAAGGTGGTGTAGCAATCGTTGGATTTTAAGTCGGAAGCCTTTGTTGGAAGCGACGTTGCGGAACCAGATTAGCTATCCTGCAAGAAATCCATACCAAGTTCCCATGCACGGAGAATAAATTCCTTTTCGGATTCATCCACATACGACCTGCAAATCCAGAGAATAGAACGTAAATAATCAAGCTGTTAAATGATGAAAAGCTCGAGTTCATCCTTAACGAATCATCAGAGGAAAAGCTGCTGAAAGTAGTCCTGAGAGGTCTCCATGTGGACTCTGCTGAAATTAAAGAGGAAATAGAGAAAAAAGATTTCCAACAAGAAGACCCTGCATCCCCTCTTCCTTTTTAGAAATAAAGAAGACAGCTAATTACAAGAATATATTCAACCTGACCAACCTATTCTACTTAATAGTCAAAATAGAGAACTATAGGAAAAGGAATAAAGTCACAATTGCTCCGGCTATGATCACTCGGCAAGGAATTGTCCTCTTACACCCCTTCCAGACTGAGGGAGGTGGTCTAAAAATTTCCCCTTAACAGCGACGAAGGCAGGTCTGAGGCGGTCAGCTTCTTATGAGGGGAGGTGAGGTTCTAAATCGCTTAGGAGACAAGCGCGGTAGGGGGTCCAATTATCCTTGCCAACCACAGCCCATTTCCTTGCGCGTTAAGAGAAGGTTATAGCAGAGGGTGGCGTAAATGGCCACCCAGGTTGGAAGAGCCCAATTCATGTCGCTTCCTACCGATCATGATGAACGAGGATTAAAGTCTGCTAATTAAAGACTGTTTTTAATTTCTTCTTTGTGGATAAATGTTTTTCTTTCCAATACATTCCGGAATGGGTTCAGACCTTAGAGGATATTAAATAAGACCTTAAAGTCTTTTTCCTCTACAGAAAACCTATTCCAGTTTTGGATCTGCATGGATGAATGGCTTCTGATGAAGTCATCCACCGAACTCTTACTTCTTATCGTTGTCTGGTATTATTTTTGTGTTTTTAACTCTTCCACAAATAAAATTCCCTTTTTTAGAAAATGAATGGTATATAATGGAAAACATGCCCTGGACAAGTCAAAACAATCAGGTGAGGTTCTGAGGTCTCTTAGGAGATGAGCGAGGTAGGCGGTCCAATTACCCTAGCCAACCACAGCCCATTTTCGTGTGCCTTAAGGTATCCGACTGTGTTCGGAGACATTTTTTTGAAAAATAACTTATATATATTTTTAATGTTATTTTTCAACTGCATATGTTTTAAAACTATGAAAATATTGTAAAATTAGGCTTTCAAAATAATATTAAAAAAAACAACTGAGAAATTTGAAGAAAAATGACTGAAATATTTGCCTTACGCTAACAACCATAGACAAAATCATATTCTAAATATACATAAATCCTTGTAGGAGTACATTTTTATGACAGTTATTTGCGCTATGCTCTAAAATATTTCTTGCGCTTCAAAATAGTTTTGAGATATAGCTGAACATAGTTACTAATCTGGTAATTTTTCATAAAAAATGCTTTTCGTTTATATTTAAACACTTAAAAATAATATTTGATTTTAAAATTGACCTTAGTTTTTAGAGGAAAACATCGAGCATATTACAGGAAACAATCTCAGAAAATTTCATATCAATACTTGAATAACGTTTTGAGAAATCATTGTTACGGTCGACAGTTTTCCTCAAAAATATCATTTCTCAGAAAACACATTTAAAGTTTTCATGCAACATAAAATAATGCTTACAGTTCGGTAATAAAACAGCTGTAACTCCATTTGTAATTCACGTAGAGTAAAAAGTGAGACAGTTTTAGAAAGCTGGTTAAACAGGCTACACACAAAATTAAGTCATAAAAAACTTTTTGATAATTTCATCAAAAACGACGATTTTAAACCAGTCAGTTACCTTAAGGGAATGTTATAGGACGGCTGGGGTGGTGGGGTAAATGAACATCCAGGTTGGGAGAGCCCAATTCGTGTCACTTTCTCCCAAAAACTGCCGGTTTTAAAGGGTCTACAAGAAAAAAGTCGCCTCGGGATTAAAGAATTAAGCTGGTCTTCATTGGTAGAGATGTACTCGAGGAGTTGAACTATTAGTTCTGTCAATCGGGGTTGTACCGTATTTATATTTGCTTATTCGCAGGAGAGATATTAAAATATTCAAACCGATTATTCGTAATCTTTCTATTTTGTGGCACGCGTTTATATAAAGGAGAAGCATTTGTTATAAAATTGTGTTTAAAACTAATTTTGAAAAAGTTATTCAAGAACAAATTGCACGGAAATGAAATTGCTACCACCATAAAGCTTATTTTTTGTATTTTACACTTGTTTCAAGGTAGTATGCTGTAGTGGAGAAAACATCACTCTGCTGTGGGGCATCTTCAATTTAATGGGATGGAGCAAGACAGGAACATCTATTGTTGCTGACGATGAGCGCGCTTACACATACAAACCGCAGCATAACAGCCATTTTACAGATAGATATACAACAGTAATGAAAACAAGACCAACGCTCTATTTACACACACTGTAACATCTCCTGAAAACCTGCTTTTCAAGTCAGGTACACGTGTACAGTTAACAGAGGGGAGGAGTCAAGACCTATTACGCCATCTGCCGGTTCTTTCCAGAATATGCTTTTTGCGTTAAATATTAAAAGCTCCATAAAACCAAAAATACACTAACAACACTGGTGGTGTAAAAATGATTTTTATGTGATAATAGGCACCGAAGTTATTGAGGATAAACGTTAAAATTTTGATTAATTTTTAATTTATCAAATATCCAATTAAATTTTTGAAAAACTATTTCTTGGCGACGTTGTGCCAAATTTGGCCATTCATGGTCCAACTCTGCCATATAGAAAGTTGGTCTGCCATATGGAGCATTTTCAACTATTTTTGCACCACGCATGTCGTAATATTCATATATAAAGTGTGCCGAATGAAAAGGAGACTATAGTTATATGTAAAGAAATTTTAATAACAATATTCTAATTACAGTTCATGTGGAACAGTATAACTATAAATAATCGCCATTGACATTGATACACTGATCCCAGCGCGTATGAAGGGAGTGGATGGCTTCAGTGCGGAAACTGCTGGGTCAGGCAAACACCCATTCTCGCCGTCTTCTGATTCTCTAACAGATGCTTGGGCACCCACTGTGCACAAACTTTGCCATAACCAACCTTCTGTGGTTTATGTGATGCACAGTTCTTTTGCTTATCGACAGTTCAACAGCAATTTCAAGTGTGTTGTTCCGACGATTCTGCCGTATGAGCTCATCTACAGCCGGAATCGTGGCACTGTTGGTCACAACGTGCGCCTTCCCAGGGCGAGGCAAGTCTTTGATGTTTACGCGTCCCGCCTCATAACGCTGACACCACCTGAATATGGTGCATCGTGCGAGACACTGCTCTCCCTACACCTATTTCATCCTGCGATAAATCTGTGAAGCATGCTCCCCTTCTGCGCGAATTGGATAACTGCGTTTTGTGCTGATCTGGAGGAATCCATCATGCAACGAACTGCGGCAACAACTCTCCAGAAATGAGGATATTGATGCGAAGCCGTTAACTACGCAGGTGCAACTGGGAATACCACCACGCCATCTATCGGCTAGCACATTAACTCACTGGGATTCGATACAACGCCGATAGAGCTAAGGTCTCCTTTTCATTTGGGCACACCTTATAGTATTCCAGGCAGTAAACATCATCACATTATAGAAAGGTATTTTTTTCTGTACGTAAGCGTTAATTAATTAATTACGTTAATTAGCGTTTCGCTTTTACTTAGTGATAATATTCTTGGCGAGCTAAGTGCATTTGGATGGATGCCCAGTGGCGTAGCGATCGGAGGGGGCAAGGGGGTATGGATGACCCGGACGCCAATTTTAGGGGGCGCCATGGAGTCAAAATATTACTGTGTTTATGCCATTTTTAAAGCAAAATATGGTGAAGGAGCTTAAAATTAATACCTTGTATGCTTGCTAAGCCAATGAGGCCGAATCGAGCAGAGGGGGAAAAAATACAATGATCCGGTATTTTCAGTTTCTCGTATACGAAGTATGCAAAGAGAAAGTATTGTAATCGCCAAAAAAATTCGAACTCGAGATTTTGACGAATCTCCACGGTTTAGACCTCCCTGAGTCCGAAAAACACAATTTTGGAATTATGTCTGTCTGTGAACACGATTACTCGAAAACTATTAGAGCTACGGGGATGAAATTCGGTATGTGATCTTGACACATAATTTGTAGGTTTCTATCAAACTGTGGACAAAATCTGTCCACGAGAAGTCTGCCTATCTGTCCGCGTTCATGTGAACTCAAAAACTTAAATAGCTAGATGGATACAATTTGGTACACAGTTCTTTTTATCAGTAATGTAGGTCCGTATAAAATTTTGGGCCAAATCCGTTAAATGGTTGACCGTCTGTCAAAATATTACTGTGTTTATGCATAATCGCATACTTTTGAACGCCATAACTTCTTAACAAAATTACTTAGATTAATGAAATTTCGTATGTGGTCTTGAAACCCTAGTTGTAGATTTGTATCCAATTGTCGTTTAAATCGGTTTAAAAAAAGGCGTTGAAATTACCTATTCGGTATTTTCTCCATTCTTCGCAAAAATAAAGCTGCGAACGCTGGAGCGAGTGTTTTCCCTACCTTAGGGAATACAGCACTTTTTCCGGCCAACGGTGTATTCCCTCCCCCCTACGCGTGTTATTCGTTTGCGAGAAAGTTTTGGGGAGAACACTCCCTATGGTTTTCCGTGTAGTTTACACAAGCCAAGCCACTGATGATGAAAAGGGAAGGGGGGGGGGGTAAAAAAATCACTTTATGACCCAAGCGCCACTCACTCCCGTTACGCCACTGTTGATGGCAGCAGATTAGTGAAGTTCTTGCTCAAAATATAATATGCCACTGATATAAGAGCATATTTTAATTGTTAGTAATGCAAAAATTGTTTAAATGTCTTTAAAAAACCATCTAAAGGAAAGAACCGACTTCAATCTGAAAACCTTGAACATTCTTTGACTCATTATCTAACACATATATCGACGGTATACAACGAATAGTGACCAAGTCAAAAGACGGGAAATATCACGCATATCAATATATTGTCAGTATATGATATACGCTGCACATATATTGATTTATACAACTTTTTACCGTTACAGAGATGACTTTTTAGAACAACAAGAACACCTTAACTCATTTTTTTCTTTTGACTTTTAGCTGTAGGTCGACGATGTATGTAATGCAACTGGCGTTGATATCTCTTTTAACTCATTTTTTAACATTGTCCTTTTTTGGGGGACTCTTATTACTGTATTTAATTCTTCCTAAGCAGAGGAAATTTTAGCTTTGATTGTTGTGCCTAAATATTGAACTGACTACTATAGAAGTTAGAAAAACATTTTTAAAATTAAAAATAAAAATAATTCTAATTTAAAATTAATTATACAATTGAAGTGATTGAAAAGAGTGTTTCTGTTCATATTTTAATAATGTTATTATTATTATATTTGATAAAATGAAGTAAAGTAGTTTTGGCATATAATGGATCAAGAAAATGTAGTCGTTCGGATAAAATTCTTTATTTAAGATTTCCATCATAATAAGATATTGGATTAAACTTTAGGTGTTTGCGGACAATAGGTGCACACAATATGTTATAATTGCTCTGGCTATGGTCACTCGGCAAGGAATTGTCATCTTAAACCACGCGTGCCTGTGCGCGTGTGGTATTAAAAATTTCAAATCAGCAAAACTATTCACTTCATTGTAGGCTTAATTTTCGAATATGGGTGAAATTATAGTATGTTTTAGGACTCCTACCCCTATTAAGGGTTTTGTAAAGAGATGCGTTATTTGAAGACAGTGATGATTAGAGGTTCGCTTGAAATCGTTTTTACAAAAACGAGGCACTGTTTTTGTTAATTTAAAATATTTACCAACAACCATTTGCTTTTACAATTTTGCACATCCTATAAATGAAACCTTGTACTACCGGGGTTTAAAAGTGTTTCCACAAAGTTTCCATTTTCTGCTAACAGCCCCAGAAGCCGTCTTCAAAATCCTCGGATAAAAGTATTTAACTGTATGGAATGTTTTCAAATGAGGAAGCTTATGAAAACAAATGGAAACTTGATACAATGTGCCTTTCTGAAAATGTAAGTCGTTGGAGAAAAAAGCGGAACATAATTTGCGTAACTCAACGAAGTGTTTCTTTCTCATTGTGCATCATTAAATGTTTTCGTTGGATATATAAAGCGATCATAAAAGCACATATTACAATGTAACATTGGAACTATTGAGTAAAGAAATGCAAAAAATATACGAAAACGAAACATATTTTATCTATATCTTTTACTGCCGTTTTTACTTTCTCGTATACGAAGTATACAAAGAGAAAGTATCGTAATCGTAAAAAATTTCGAACTCGAGATTTTGACGAATCTCCACGTTTTAGACCTCCCTGAGTCTGGAAAACACAATTTTGGAATTATGTCTGTCTGTCTGTGAACACGATAACTAGAAAACTATTAGAGACACAGAGATGAAATTTGGTATGTGATCTTTAAACATAATTTTCAGGTTTCTATCAAATTTTGGACAACATCCGTGCGCGGGAAGTCTGTCTGTCCGCGTTCATGTGAACACTATAACTCAAAAACATGAATAGCTAGATGGATAAAATTTGGCACAGTTTTATCATCATGAATGTAGGTCCGTATCAAATTTTGGGACAATTCCGTCGAAGGGTTGATGGTCTGTCGGACTGTATAATAGCATATTTGTAAAAATTATATCTCCTAAACCCTTTGGCTTAGATAAATAAAAATTGGTATGCCGGTTGCTAACATTAATTATAGATCTGTGTCTACATTTCGTTTCAATCGGTTGAAAAAAGGCGTTCAAATTGCATAATTGATTTTTCTAATCCGATTCTCCATACGCACGCGTACTGGTAGCAATCTCTGTGCACGCGGAAGGATTACGTCACTTTGTCATTGAGCCGGCAAGAGTGACGTTTTAATCGGTACGCATCTCATTGAATTTGATTCTTTACATAAATATTTTACAATCACTATAATCTATAATGAACAACCTTCTGATAGTGACTGGATTCTGGGTTACAGTAGGTTCGAATTTTTTTTCCACGGGGGGGATGGGAAACAGCACCTTTTTCGGGAAGTATTCGAGAAAGTTTAAGGGAGACCACTCCCGCTGGTTTCATTCAAAAAATAAAGGTGCTGTATGTAAAATATCATATTATGTGTTTTTCTTCTGTTCTTTTTCTCTTAATTTATCTAAGTAAATAGTTAAGGTATCCGACTGTGTTCGGAGACATTTTTTTGAAAAATAACTTATATATATTTTTGAATGTTATTTTTCAACTGCATATGTTTTAAAACTATGAAAATATTGTAAAATTAGGCTTTCCTTATAATATTTTTTTTAAAAAAACTAAGAAATTTGAAGAAAAATGACTGAAATATTTGTCTTACGCTAACAGCCATACACAAAATCATATTCTAAATATACATAAATCCTTGTAGAAGTACGTTTCTATGACAGTTATCTGGGTTATGCTCTAAAATATTTCGTGTACTTCAAAATAGTTTTGAGATGTAGCTGAACATAGTTACCAAACTGGTAATTTTTCATAAAAAATGCTTTTCGTTTATATTTAAACACTTAAAAATGTTACTTGATTTTAAAATTGACCTTAGTTTTTAGAGGAAAACATCAAGCATATTACAGAAAACAATCTCAGAAAATTTCATGTCAATACTTGAATAACGTTTTGAGAAATCAATGTTACGGTCGACAGCTTTCCTCAAAAATATCATTTCTCAGAAAACACATTTAAAGTTTTCATGCAACATAAAATAATGGTAACAGTTCGGTAATAAAACAGCTGTAACTCCATTTGTAATTCACGTAGAGTAAAAAGTGAGACAGTTTTAGAAAGCTGATTAAACAGGCTACAAAATTAAGTCATAATTTGTTTTGATAATTTCATCGAAAACGACGATTTTAAACCAGTCGGATACCTTAAACTCGAATGCCTTAACAGAATACATCTTCGTAATCCTCTGATAAGAGTATTCAATAATACGACATGTTTTCAGATGACGAAGCTTAGGAAAACAAATGGAAACTTGATACCTTTTTGCCATTCTGAAATGCAAGTCATTTCTAGAAAAAAAACGAAAGATAATATGAGGAAGTGCTTATAAGTTATTTTTTCTCTTTCCGGATATTTAAGTTGCCCATTGGAATTGCGAAACAGGAGAAAAAAATTACACACTTTTCTTGAAATTCACATGTTTGATGTTTGTAAAGATGGCATTTTGTAATCTATTTTCCGCTCGCTTCCTGGCGTGCAAGACTTTCCTATGCGTCTCTTCATATAAAAAACTTGCGTCGTTTGCAAAATAGCAAGTTATAAGCTTTTATTACATATTTAATCTTTAATCGAAATTTTTATTCTTTAATCGAAAGGTAGACGTCCAAAATGTATACTCGATTTTCTTCGTTATACTATGAAGCACAAAAACGCGTCAGATCGCGTCACAAAACGCCACGCGAAAACTAAATACGAGGGCGGTCTGATAATAAAGGTATAGGCGTACAAAGCACGCAGGTGCAATATTGTTGCTAATTGCATCACTCGATACGTTTAGGGTCCCATTTCCTAAACAAAAATCCTGTTTTTACTTCTTCTGTTTTGTTTCTTTGAATATAGATGGCGCCATGGGACTAGTGTTTCTTTAATAATAATTTGATAATATCTCCTTTTAAAAGAAAGTTAGCATGGGATTGTGATTACGTGAAGACCTTTTTCTTCAACTATGGGCATAGGGTAAGTTTTTATTCATGATGGCTAATTAGAAAAAAAGCCAGATGGCTGATAATTTTAATCAACCTTATTAACGTTTTGATGTTTGTGTTTTTGTTTTTCCTCTTTCTTTTGAAAATGTGCTTTTTGGTGTGCAGATTTCCTTTGACTGTTGTTTGAGAAATTTCGGGCTAAGAGAAGCTATGTTTGGCGTAATGCAAGCTTCATACAGAAAAATTTCGCAGTTATTATTTTGAATCCATTTCGAATAAAGTCCTTAGCCCTTGAAAAAATGGATTCATTGTTTGTTTTTTGCGATTACCTCTGATTTTATCTTTGTTTATTGGCTTTCTTTGTATGATATTGATTTCCATTGGTCTTTGTTTATTGTTTTGCTGCTGCAATTGCTCACGACTTAAACATTGTTTAAATTTTATTTTCTAAATTTTATTGTTTATAAATAAATGTTTTGTTCTTGTTTAAAGTTTAGTTAAAATTTTATTTTTAAATTTATTCTAATTTTTCTAGTTGATTGTTTTTAAACTATTTAGGGAAGCTTCCGGGGAGCAAAGAAACATTCTTCTCTAATCCCAGAATATGAAAAGTTTTAGGTATGCGCTGTTATTAAATTTTTGCAAGCGGAAGGAGTCAATCAGAGCGAAATTCATCGCAGATTGCAGGATGTTTATGGGCCGGACATTTTAAACCGAAAAGAAGTCAACTTTTGGTGCCAAAAATTTAAAGATGGACGAACGGAGAAGAAAAGAGACAGACAAAGGACTTCACATACGGATGACAACTGCTCAAAAGTCGAACGTTTGATTAAGGAAGATCGTCGCATTATTGTTCGTGGAATTGCTGAAGTGACTGGAATTCCTAAGAGTATTGTTCGTGGAATCATATCGCTGCAGTACACAGTTCTGGAATGCTTCAAACAACTTGACAAACAGCAGTACCAAAAAGGTGTCACGCTGGGATAAATGTCTCAACGTTTACAGAGATTATGGCGAAAAATAAACAAAAGTTTGTCGTTTTTTGTGAAATGCATTAAATATTTTCTTGAATTCTGAACATGCATTAAATATTTTCTTGAATTCTGAACATGCATTAAATATTTTCTTGAATTGAATTATATGAACTGTCAGTATAATTTTGCCTTGTACCTTTAATTATCGGACCGCCCTCTTAATTAAACTAAATTCAAAACACCTCTATTGAATAATTTCATCTAATATTCAATAAAGGTGTTTTGAATAAGTTAATTATTTAGTTTAATTATTCAATAAACTAAATAATTAAACTGAATTCAAAACACCTTTATTGAATATTTAGTAAATTAATATACAATAAAGGAGTTTTGAATATTAATTAACTGAATGTAAATAAAAGTGTTTGAAATTAGTCAATTGCCGGCTAGTTCACACGTCATCCCGGCAGCATATAGGCATACTGTACTCGAACAGAGCACCATTGTAACTTTGGACGGCTCTGATTGGACAAGCGAATCTGTCGTCACTCTTCTGTACAACGCTTCAACAGTGAGACTCGCGTATCTTGTTTAAAGTTCTTCCATATTCTTCTATATATGAATACACATCGGAAACACTTTTAAGGTTGCTTCGAACGATGGTTTCATCTTCAACGATTTTAACAACTTCGTTTACAAAAGAAGGGGGAAGATTGGAATTCTGAATAGTCATGGTGTATTACACAAAGAACATTTCGCAGTCGCTAGTTGAAAGAATCAGTCAAAGCGTGGTCAGAGGTAAACAAACAAGCAAAGCATAGTTACGTCAGATTCGCTTGTCCAATCAGAGCCCTCCAAAGTTACAATGGTGCTCTACTCGAGTACAGTATGCCTATATGCATCCCGGCACGTGACTTCTCTTGTGGACTTTGCCATTTCCACTATGATTCATTGCGGGGATGCAGGCTGAATTATAAGGAGAAATGAACAGAACTTGTCTTATTGTGTTAGTTTATAAAAGTCGAGGTAAGAACACTCCGATTCGCCATGCAATTCTGAGCAGGACGATTATTACGAATGAAAAAGAATCTCTATTATTGAGTCACATCCCTCGCAGTGAACAGATTCGTATTCATTTGAATGTGAAAATGTGCGTCAGTGATGACAAGAAGAAGCTGTGTGGGAAAAAGAGAAGTCATCTTGACGCAGAAAATTTTGTTCTATAGTTGCTTTCTCCCTCCTCTCTCTTCTTACCTCGTATACTTGTACAGTAGAGCACATTTTGTATTACTTTGTTGTAAAGTGAAGAGAATCGAGTATACAGTTTGTATCTCTGCCCGCTGACGAATGGAATCCGAGCTTGGACACAAATCTACACTTTTTTGCAGCCTCAAACCGAATTTAATCTATTTAGCATGCTACAGTTTTGAATTATCGCAATCACGTACCTACGAAACAGCACAGGCAGTTATCCTGTTGATGAATTGGTTCGAAAATTAGGCTCAAACGTACATTTCTAATAAGAAAACTATAAGCCAATTTTCATCTATCTAGCTCGGTTCCGGTTTGAGTTATCATGTTCACATGCACGCATTCCGATAGGCAGCCTACCCGTTGATAGAGTTCCTCTAAAATTTGACATACATCTGAAATGTGGTTGTTAAGATCGCATTCATTTCTCTAGTTATATTGTCCACAGACGGATAGACAAAATTCGAAAACTAGTTTTAACTAACTCAGAGTGATGGATTTAGCTAACTCAGAGACATGTGGATTTTGATGTGCCACGTGATGATTCACCAAAATCCACATGTCGAATGTTTTGACAATTACAGTGCTTTCTCTTTACGGATGTAAAAAAACGATATAAAAATTGCTCAGGAATATGAATATATTTAGAATAACTTTAAATTAAATTGCATATCAAATAAGATTAACGAGCTGAATAAATTATTTTTCTCGTATATTGATCAGGAGTATAGTGGGGCCGCGCTGCACAATTTTTGTCATCCACGTTAGAGCGTTCCGGCATTGCTTTTAGAGCGTTCCGGCACTGCTTTTAGAGCATCCCGGCATTGCTTTTAGAGCGTCCTGGCACTGCTTTTAGAGTGTTCCGGCACTGCTTATTTTGCGACTACACCATTGATGTTCACGTTCAATTCGAAAATTTATGCACCATGACGTAAAACACACTTAAAAATCGATTACTTTTCTTGGCTCAGCGCCATCTTTTATTAAATTGTGTAACATGTTTATTTTTTATAATACGCACTCAGTCCACAATCGACACAAAGTGCATTTTTTGGCTCATTTTTATGAAAACTTGTTTCCTGGTAGGAAACCTTCTAGCAGATTGCCCAAAACTCATCCGCGAGATTTTAGTTCCTTCAAATAAACTTTTTTTTCTATTTTATCATTTTTTCCATTAGTACTTTCTTCTGAAATTCAAGTTGAAAAAAGCAATAGCAAACACTTTTATAGCATCGAATGTCGAGAAAATGTTGAGGAATCTACGAGAAATTGTATTTCAGAAGTTTCCTTTAAGTATCGCAATACCAAAGCTTTTACAATGAATCGAACAGCCATTTGATTTTCTTACGACTAGAAGTTTTTCTAAGCAAAATGGACTATATTTGTTGACTCTAGACAGGAAATTATATTAAATTTTTTTCAGGAACTTACAATAAAATCTATAAAATATTAGCAAATGTTCTCTACTACAGAAAGGATTCATTCTGAATTGATTTAGAAGGTGTCGACACCCTTAAAAATCTATAAAATATTAACAAATGTTTTCTGCTGCAGAAACGTTTTACTTTGAACTGATTGAGAAGGTGTCGACACCCTTAAAAATCTCTTTTTGTTTTAGAAAAAAGTTTACAACTAATTTTGGAATCTCTTTTTGATGCGAATTTTTGCAAATAATGCCCAAAAAAGACAGGACTAGAATTATAGATGATTAGTTAAAGTATTTTTTAATTATTAATACCAGAAGACACTTTTTACGAGGGCCGTTTCTTTTCAACCTCCGATCGAGCCGCTAAACAGGCAGACAAGTGGTAGGAGGTGAGAATGCGCGGTGGGCGACTGCGCATGTCTGTAACCATAACATTAACTACTGCCGACGCCAGCTAGCCAGTTTCAAATGAGCTGTCGTCATGTGAACACGGCTGGTAGAATTGATGTTCGCACCAAGTGCGAGTTACGTAATTATATTCTCTTTCTTCTAGCAGAAGGTTGGCTTGTGGAAGAAGATCAACGCAGCTGTTTCTTGTCAGAATGACTGCGAAGAGCCATTCTGACTTCTGGAGTAGTCTTCATTCATGACAACGCCCGCCCTCACACTGCTGTTGTAACCCAGCAGCTTCTGGAGCAGTTTAATTAGAGGTGCATGTTCGTCCGGCGTGTAGTCCCGACTTAGCGACGAGTGATTTTCATCTCTTCCTTGAATTCAAGAACTAGATGGTACTAGGAAGAACTAGGCTAGAAGGCCGAAGCTTCCAATCATATCAGGAGATTCAAAGAAACGTTAAAGCCCATTTCACATCACGGGTGGAAACTTTCTTCGAAGAGGGGATGGGAAACCAGGTCCACCGATATGACAAATGCTGAATCTTCATTCAGCATAATTTTTCGTAATAA
>BGPR01039486.1:0-14289 GCA_013235015.1 Araneus ventricosus
CAATAATTATTAATTTGTTTCTACTTAATCATACGACCTCAAGAATTCTATATACAATAAACTCTCGCTACAACGATATATCCCTCTACAACAATACAATGTTATGGTCCCGGTGAATTTCCATAGAACATAATGTTAATTTTCCCTCAATATAACGCTATTCTGTACAGTAATTAAACCCCTGTACAACAATGATTTTTTATAAAAACCTCAACACCATTTTCTTCCTTTGTAACAATAATTCATGGAGGATAAAAGCAAACCGATAATGACGAAAATTCCAAAAATGGCGATGTTTCAGATGCTGAAGAATGTGTTTTGAGCCTTCAAAAGTCTTGAACTGAGCTTGAAGAAAAATGTGGCAAAATGTCTGGAATTAACGTGGAGGAATCTTTAACAGCGGATGATGATCTTATGTTTTTTTACAGGAGTTGGATTTGGATGGGAGAAGATATTTTGTCTGAAATCACAGACGGAATGGAAAATGATGATAAAGAGGACGATGATGATACAGATCCATCGCAATCTTTATTAACATCCCCAGGAACCTCTTCAATCAGTTCAGTACCTACGCCCTCCCCATTTTTTCCAAGCCTTTCGTCCACAAATGATCATTTTCATGCATTTGACTCTATGCAAACCTTGTTAGTTGACTTAACAGTTTAAAAAAATGAATAAGTAAACGAAAATATTAGATTTTTTCGATAAATAAGTTTCTCGGGTATATGTGTATAGCTGCATTTTCGAATTTTAACAATCATGAACACTCTGGTATGCTTTTTTGCAAATGTTTATTATTGTATTGTGTTCACATTAAAACACCCAAAATTTAAGTTTATATCGTAAATATATAGCCCCTCCATATAACGATATATCCGTCTATAACAATCTTTATTTGGTTCCAAAAATATTGTAACGAGGCATTACTGTAATTGCAATATAATAACACAAAATCTGAAAAATCTAATATTTATTTTTATTTTATCGCACTTAGACCTGTTGAAATATTCATATTGATTAATCACATTCCTGCTATTTTGCTGCACACGGTTATATAAACGATTACAAAATTCCGTTTAAAACTAATTTAGAAAAATTCGTTAAAGAAAAATTGTACGGAAATAAAACTGGCATTTCTTGAACACTAATTTTTTGAATTTTAAAGCAAACAAAAAAATGGATTTAATGCGAGAATACGCTCCGAGGTTATTAGGGAAAAGCATTAAAATTCGATTCAGTCTTAAAACTAAAATTTTGAAAAGCTTTCTTAGTGAGCATTTACTATAGTAAATTTTACCAATATAAAAAATTACCAATTTGACACAGTTGCTTCTTGGGTATACCCAAGAAGCAACTGTGTCAAATTGGTAGCTCAGGGTCCGATACAGTGATGTAAAATACCCAGGTATTTATTTTTAAGGGTATTTACCCGGGTAAATACCCAAAATGGGTATTTACCTGGGTATTTATTTTTCAATTAACTCTATTCATATAAAACATAGGCACTGCAGTGAAATATGATGCCTCTATATAATATACATAAATACGTATAGAATATATATTGAGCATAAGGTAAGGCAAAAAAAAGGAAACTAGTAATATATGAACCTTTTAAATTCTATAAAAACTAAGAAAATGAATCAGAAAAAACAAAAACGCAATACTATATCATGGATCTTACATAAAATACGTGGCTTAAATATTAATTTTTTTAAAAAAACTCAACTAAATTTTTTAAAAAGAAAATGTGAGTTTGATTTTAAAATTACAAAGAGCTGATAATAGAAATTAAAATGAAAATACAATTGTTTATAATTCTTTTTGGATTAATTAGTCAAAGTGCCAGATAAGTTAGCAGATGTTTGAGTTCTAGCAGTTTTAAAAGTGAATTATTCTGAAAGTAACATTCACTCATATTACTTTCAACAGAGGTAAGTTATTTTTGTAATAAGATTTCAGCAAAAAGCAATGAGATTTTTTTGTTGCTGAATCTGTTGTATTATTTGACGGTATAGCAGACCCACACACTCACACACAGCTTCCTGGTTAGACGGGATTCATCTGGATTATGAACATAAATACTTATATGCTCTTAAAACTCTAAATTTGATGTAAGTGTCATGGTTGGAATCTGATTAAAAGAAAATTCATTAGCTATTTTATTCTTTTCAAAACCTCTTTTAATCCAACAAGACTTTTGAAACATTTTTTATGTGTTTCTCCATTTTGCTTACATTAGCAAGTTCGTACTCAACATTACAATATTTACATTGGATACTTTTATCCTTCTTAACATTAAAAGCTCCAAGCAGTTTCTTTTCCTTTTTTAAAATTTTTAACGTAAAATTCACAGTAATATTAATACACGTGAAGTAAATGACTAACTATTCACTAAATCAAAACAAGAATGGTTGACTTCCAGCATGGCAATGGGAGTAAATTGTGGATCACAAGATTCACTGGCACTGTCTATCTCTACCAAGAATAAAGGAGAATATGCGTGTTTTGGCGATCTACAGGACAGACCGCTATTCCTAGAGCAACAAAATTTGGAACAAACATACTTTGGAGGGTGGGAATGTGCACCTCGTAACCGTTTTTAAAAAATTTTAATTAGAATTTTAATTAATTAAAAATTAAGCGAAATTTTGCGAAGCAAGTTTTTCCTTGATAACTTCCGAAAATATTACAGCACAAACATTATTTTTACACCATCTGAAAATTTAAAAACTTATCTTTTCAATATATCAATTAAGTTTTCACTCTATATTTTTCACTAATTTTAATAAATTTTTAAAAATATTTTTTGGCATTCATTGTTACAATGAAATTCAAACCGTTGTTTCTCTTCCATTGTTGAAAGCTAATATAATATTCCATTGGATTTTCTTTTCTTTTTTTATTTGATCAATTTTTCTGTGAAATCTGTAAAGAAAGTCCTCTAGATAGTAAGTATATAAAGAAATAATCCAGTAAAACTGAACGATTATGGTTGCTATGTTTAAATTCATTTTATCAGTGTGCTTTAAGCCAATTAATTAACATGCTGCTTGACGTGAAACGTGCCGCGGTATTTCGATGTTGAAATAAATTTTTAAAATTAAAATTCGCTTCGATTACTTACAGTTAGATGTAACTTGACACGAACAGTTACTTGACTCCATTAGGGATTTTCATATACGCAAGGAACAGAACAAGTGCAAGACTACGTCAAGAACGCGGGCTAAATCTCTATCACAGTCTGAAGTTTAAAATTACTTTGTTGAGGGAAACATGAATATCAAACTATACATAAGAGAGTCAGTTGAAATTATATTCCCGGAGAACAAGCTGGTCGCCGAATAGCTAGCTATAACATAAACGGCGTTAAACATAATTATTCTATTGTAAGTGTCATAGTTTCAAACCGTAAAAATTAAATTTTCCCCCGATACCGTTTAAGTTTTAGAATACTTTATTCTGAATCCTGATAGAAATTGGTTTTTGTTTCTATAATTTAGTCAAAACTTTAATTTAAAAATTTTATAACTATGTATTATGTTTATAAATTTTATATGTTTGATTTTGAATCGCCATTCGCAAATACTTTTTTTACAAAATACCCAGTTTAGGGGTACTTATTTATTTTTTTTATTTCATTTTGAATCATTCGCAAATGCTTTTTATAAAAAAAAATACCCAGTTTTGGGATATTTATAATTTTTATTTTCATTTTGAATCAACATTCGGAGATGAATTTTTTTTGCAAAATATCCTAATTATAAATTTTATACGTTTTATTTTAAATCACCATTCACAAATGCATTTTATTTTCGCAAAATATTCAGTGTAAGGGTATTTATAAATTTAAAGCTTCATTTTGAATCACACCATTCTCAAATACTTTTTTGCAAAATACCCAGTTTTGGGTATTTATAAATTTTAAGTTTAATTTTGAATCACCATTCACAAATACGTTTTTTTTTTCCTGCAAATACTTTCTTTGGGGGGTATTTATAAAACTCTGTGTTTCATTGTGAATCGGCATTCGAAAATGTTTTTTTCCGCAAAATACCCAGTTTTTGGGTATTTACCCAGGCCTTGGGTAAATACCCAGGTATATACCCAAAAAATATTTACCTACCCACTGGGTATTTACCCACCCCACATCACTGGTCCGATATTCTTGTCCTGCTGCGGGTTGTGAGCAATTTTTGGATCCGCATTTTATAAATAGTATCCAGCCTATAAAAATAGTGTTAAAAATTTAAGTATGCCGAGTTTAGTCATATAACCTAATAGTAAATATCAGAAAAGGCGTCGGTCAGTTGGAAAGGGATATCTCCGTCTTTATTTTCAGGGATTATTTGAAAGACTCATCGTCTCAACTTCTAAGGCCTCTACTAACACATTATCGACCGCACTACCGTCTGTTTGAAGGAAATGAACAAAAATTGTTTTTTTAGACAGGGTAATTTAAAAAAAAGTAACAGGCGAAAATTTTTTTTTTATAAAATATAGAAAATGTTGCGAAAATGCAACGTCAGGCAAAACCGATTACTTTTTGGATCCATGAAAATCTTTAAAACATTTGCTATGCAAAAAAGGGCACATTACATTTAATACAAATATCTGCTGCCATCTGCGAGATCTATTCAAAATTAAAACAGTCCGGAAAAAATATCAATTTAAAAAATTTATTAAAGAAAAAGTTTCTACGAGAGCGAAACAGTTTTTTTTTTCTTCTAGAAGCATAGAAGCTTTGTCTAATATAATACAAAAAAATTAAAAAAATCACTTAGTAAAAGAAAAAATCATTTCACTAATGTTGCGAAAACGCAACGTCAGTTGGTAATGGGTTAACACATTGCGTGCGGGACGCGATTTAGATTCAAGCTCCAATTAAAAGTAACTGTGCTTGCTTCTATACAATGTATATATCATAAAAGAATAAGTGGACGTATTCTGCAGGCATCCATTAACGTATGCAACTTATCTAAGCTAGTACGCACGTCAAATTCTTGAATTAAAATTTTGATGTTGGGTAATTCGAGAAAAACCTATTTTTCTGCTTCCAAAGTTATCTATACGCATTTATTATCGTAACTTATCTATACGCATTTTTTTTTGCTGTACCTGTTCATATTTCGTATCTTTCCAACTGCAGAGAATAATCTTTACTTTTGCTGGAAGGGATGCAAGCTCGCTTACGCTGGTTACACACACAGCGAATTTTTATCGCGCGGAACATTTATCGCGCCGCCGTTCCAACAGTAGTGCACTGATGTAAGTTGGAGCTTACACATTGAGCGGAAAAATGGACGCGCGGACTATTTACCGCGTGCGGTAGATATGCAGTCGCGGACTGCCACTATCGTCTGCGGAAGTTTTTCCGTCGCCACCCAAGTAGAGGCTATCGTAGCCAAATGAGAGCTTACACACGCGGCGATATTTCTACCGCGTTTGTTTCGCTCAGTGTGATTTTTCTCTTTGTTTGTTTAAGTTGGTTTGGAATCTATTGGGGTTTGTTTTCCCTATTGTGAAGATGTCTGACCTTATAGATAATGAATTTTTAATTGCATTAATGCAAAAAAGGCATGTTTTGTGGAATAAAACTCTCGACATTTTTAAGGACAGAAACGCCTTGTTTCAGCCTGGAAATTCGCAGCGACTTTGTTGTATTGAAATAGAAAGAAATGATTTTGATAAGTTCATACTTTCTCACATATACGTACTAGAAAGTGTAAAAGTCATAAAAAAAAAAACGTTGAGATTCTCGAAGTGCCCCATTAGCACCAGAATATTAAAATATTTTACTATATAAATATTTTAGTATATAATATAAATATTTTAATTACATATTTTCCCCTTATTTATACTACATAAAGAACACGCCAACATTATTCTGTTTAAGCAACATATCAGATGCGATGAACAACTTTCGTTTTACGGAGAATTATACATATATATAACCTTTTTTTTAATATTGACTACGTAATCTAATAAGTAATTTAATTTTATTTGGGAAAATAAATAGTATATTATTGAAACTAGGTTGAATTATATTGTAGAATATTGACTCGATATTGTGCAATATTGAACAATAAAAAAAAACTCTTTTAAGTAGTAATTCGAAATTCTGAAGCAATTGAAGAATTTCGTATCATCCTTCCTCAACTCTTCAAACAACGTATAAAAGGCTTCAACCCCCTCTCTTTTTCATTAATTGGATGAACCCAAATAAGCCGATTTTTTCTTTTCTTCTTTATTCGACGACGGAATAACAATAAAGCTAGAATTTGCTCTCTGTTCATTTCAAACAATACCAAGCAGTAAATAATTTAAGCAAAACTAAATTGATTTGATGATGAATCCACGCTGCCAATAGTCGAACAGTCAGCAGCCGATTTTCGGTGAACGGCGCGATAAATTTTCCGCGCGATCAGAAATCCGCTGTGTGTGTAACCAGCCTAAAATGCTAGATTTTCGGTGAGCGACGCGATAAATTTTCCGCGCGATCAGAAATCCGCTGTGTGTGTAACCAGCCTTAGGCTTTTCTTTGTTCAGATCGCCGACTTCATTTAGTGGGGCGGTTTTATTTACTTCGGCTTGCTTCCGTCGGGGAGTCACCACGAGTACACGGATGAGGAGGCGGGCACTCGCTTCCCCTGGGGGTATATTAATGGTGGGGCTCTGGGTCCCTCCATCACTGATAGTACGTACCTCCTTCGGGAGAGGTTGGGCCATGGCGGGTGATGGCTATTAGGAATCTGGCTTCAGCCAGCACTCGAACTATTGCATTGAAATCATTCATATGACCAGGATGCTACGACAGGGCGGGGGTAGATCCAGTTTTTCTGGTTACTTCTGCTTGCACAGTACTAGTCGGGGAGTAGTCACCTCTCGTGATATTTTTGTCGCTGGAGTATTATCTTTGTTGTTCTTGAAAAGTTGAGAGTCAACGAATGAGATCTGGAAAAAAAGGAATTTGTATTTATTCAGAACAGACATGGATCCATCCATTATAAGGGTCATTCTCATGAAAAAGGTACAAATAGCTAAAAAAAATTAAAGTATGAAAAAATCTTAATTGCATGGATGTTTCCATTAAAGCTTAATAAACAACCTTATTAGTGGTCAAGTTCTATTTTATTTTTAAATATTTTTTTTTAGTTTTAAATTTTTTGACCTGCCTACGAAGGAGACACGATAGTCAACGGAACTTTTACATTTTAAACGGAAACATAATGACTAATTATTGGGCAGATTTGGTACAGGTTTATTTCTTATAATTAAACAATAAAATGAGTTATTAAAAACCAGCGCAACATTTAAAAATAAATAGCACTTTTTAAATAATGGCACTGACTGTGCATTAGTTAAATATTTACAAACAATTTCAAATAAATGAAAATCAACATTTGGCAAGAAAGTAATCAATTGTATACTAGATTAAGAAATAACATTTATTAATAAACAATCTAGCAAGTCTTTATTTTTTGATATTTCCATTTTTTCCAAAAATAAATTTAGCTATTAAGGCGTTTTTATACATTATTGAAGCTTTAATATTATAAAAATTCTATATGAATTGTTTACCTTAATTCTTTTCGAGAATATAATTTCAATTTTAATTTTTTAAAAAAGATGCTAAAGAAAATCACTAAATTTTATAAAAAATTACCTACCATAGAACTTTTAATTGATATTATTTTAACTTATCTAAATGTATGACGATTTTTGAGATTTTGTCACTTTCATTGACAATGCCATCCTCTCTGTGGAGATGTTGTGTACACGGACGAGACAAAAACCAAGTTTTGAATTTTTAAGTGATTTAGATTTTATGTGGTTAAATTGGTTCACTTATTTTTATAAATTTCAACACTAAACCTATCAAAATTGTATTTTAATTATAAATTAGATTTTTTTGAAACTTATTCATGATGTCTACGGAGTGGACGCTGAGAACTTTACCAAGCTCTAAATGGAACTAAAAAAATTGGAATATATTCAATAAATTCGCAATAGAACGAAAATTTTTCCTTAAAGAACAAATTGACTGCTTCTCTTATAAACTCTTTCATGATGATTTGACATGAGCTGCTATTTATGATATTTTTTTTTAAAGTTATCTTCTTTGTCCACGAAGGGAAACTTAATTTTCCAGTGACAAAGTTTAAAAATTAATTCCCAAGTAAATATTATATATTTAAAAAAATTAAGTTAGACCTTAACTAGAGACTTAAAATTAGTTAATACTGAAGAAAAAAAAGTAAATTTTTAATTGTTTGAGTAACAGTAAAAATTATCTTGCGTTTCAGAAGTAAGGACATCTATGGAGGGGATTTTTGTCTTAAATTAATTGAACAATGAGAGTTAAATAGTAAAACTATTTTAGTAGAAACGTATTGAATATCTTTCTTAAAACTTAAATTATACATATGAACAAAAATATTACGGCATTTGTTGCACTTTCTAATTTTTATCACGTCGGGACTGTAAAAAGCACCTTTTGGCCCATAAGTGAACCTAAAATGTGAATAAGCATTGATGATAAAACCTGCTTCAGTAAATTATGTCAGAAACTCGCGAATTTATATGAAAATGGCGTTTGCTTAGAATTTCAGTTTTCATGCAACTAATAAAACAAAAGTTTGCTTTTCAATTCGGAAACAGTTCAGCAATTTCTGGAATAAAAATTATTCGCAGTGAAATGTTTTAAACACAGTGGAAAACAATTTTTCTAATAATCTAGCAAAAAATCTCTACAAGTTTCTCGTAGAAGCTTTCGAAAGTTGTGTGCACATTTGCCATAAAAAGGATAACACGCAATGCACCTATAAATACTTTACGATATAAAAATGAATAGATTTTTTTCGGAAATACCAAGTAGGCATACAATATTTCCGAATGGAATTTCTTTTAACCCTATTATAATTTATGACTTACCAAGTCCTTGAACTAATGGAACTTCGAGATACCATCCCTTCAGAAACATTTCTTGGGCACTCCCAGGAGAGTTGGATCTGGAACAGAGAAGGTAGTCTCTTTCGCAGAAGATGGCGTTATGTCGTTATCCAAGACAATGGCATCAATAAGGGACCCAGCTTAATCTGTGCACTCTGGTCTTTAATCAGCAAATTCAAGTGAATTTGTATACTTAATTACTTCTTTGATGTTAAGTTTTATCAAATGAACAAAACTACAATCCTCGATACTTAATTATAATTCATCACATACATTGTTTAAAGAAACTCGCTTTCTGCCATCTAGATTAGAAGATAGAATCCTATAATAATCTATAGAATAGGATTCTAAAGTTCTAGGACGAATTCTAAAAGAGTAGAACGTTGCAAGCCGTTCTCAAAAGGAGAGCAAAGTAAAATCAAACCATGTTTCAAAGAGATAACGGAATCGGAAAGAATCGATTTCTCAACAGCGGAAGTCAACTATCTCCAACTTTGAAGTCGGGTATCCAAGTGACTAAAGCTTGCAAAGTGAAGCTAACTAGTTTTGAAGGGAAAAAAAAAAATGCAAGATTTTATATTTCCTTCAATTATTCCTATTTCACTTCTAGAATTTATCAACTTTTAAACAGAAGTCGAAGACGAAACTTCAAATTTGTTCTTACACGTTCATTCAATTTGAGCTGCACGGGTTTGATAGGACGATTCAATGTCTAAATAACAATTTCTTATGTTTAGAAATTACTTTCGATATTTTTCATCAATTCTCTCACAATGCATTCATTTCACTTTACGAAGAACGATCATCCCTTAAAAAGTTGAAATTGTAATAAAGTTCTGTAAATGTCACAGATACTTAATGGGATTTTTATTTAGATGTCTCAAATAACCCACATATTTGTTTATAAGTCAAGGAGAAACCTCGAATACTGTCAGTTTTTTTTTTTTTTCCTACCAAGTTTCTTATTGCACACTCGACTAATTTTAAATGCAATCGTGAATTTCAAGTTCCGATTCCATAACACCAATATGAATTGAAGATAACTTTACGATTTCCTTTTCAGAGGTTCTCTTTCTCATTTATAGACAATAACCGAAAACATTGTACGTGATCTGCCCTCAGTTACAACGGACTACATTAAGTCCAAGACTGCATAATTTTAGATTTCTCGTCGATCCGTAACTCATTGTCAAGACTTTCGAATAGTTTTGCTTTAAAATATTTAAAAATGGCGGAAATGGATTAAATAAAAATTGATGGAAAGATTAATTATCAGGTGAAAGGAAAGTTCTAGGGAAAAAGAAACAACTTCATTGCAGTTGAAAGAAAGGTCACCATTTCTCGCATGGTTTGCAACTTAATTGCTTTAACCGATTTTCAAAGTTAATTATAAATTACGAGTTTATTAGTTTAAAAGATTTCCTTTACGGTTCGTGCAGTCATCGTTGGTAATTTCTGCAATTGGCAACTAATTAATTTCATTCATCTAATAAACATTGATGCGCGTTTTGTCCAAAACATTTCAGTTGAGCCTGTATGACTTCATTTTGGAGCATTTTTTCTAACCCATCTGAAATGCTGAATTTGATGCATTTAGAGATCAAGGAGTTTCATCATGACTCTGGTTCTACCGAGTTACCGATTTCGGTTCATTTAAACTTAAACGAAATTTGGTGTATATGCATTCAGTGCACGTCGGGATTCGAACTTCAAGATATGTGGGAAAAAATTTGTTTATAGATTGATACAATTAAAGTTGTTTTAAGGCTGTCCGATATCTGGGTTGCGTCAGATAAAGGCTACGGAATGCGACACGTTTCGGCATACACGAGGCGGTTAATAAAAACTAAAGCAAGTTGGAGAAACAATGTCTACCCCGACTGGTCTAAATTTTTCATTTTAAGGCAGAGAAAATTCAGATTCTGTGCAGGAGAATTGGCTGTAATGGCGAAATGCCCAAAACATTTTGAACATTTGCAGCTTGATTAATTTAAAATTTTCCTTTACGGTTCGTTCAGTCGTCGTTTGTAATGTCTGAAATGGGCGATTCATTAATTTCTTTTGTCTAATAAACATTAATGCACGTTTGTCCAAAACTAATTTAATCCCAAAGTAATTTCATTTCGGGATATTTCTAACGCATCTGAAATACGCCATTTGTTGTGTTTAGAGTTCAAGGAGCTTCATCCCTGACTCTGGTTCTGCCGAGTTCCTCATTTCGGTTGATTCAAACTTAAATGAAATTTGAGGAGTGCATTCAGAGCACGTTGCGATTAAAATTTCAGGGTACAAAAATGTGTGGAAAAGTCCTGGTTGTACAAAAATTGTTTATGAATTGATATAGTCTTGTTTTATAAAGCTGCTCGATATCTGGCGTTGCGTCAGATAAAGACTATGTGAAGCGACATGTTTCGACATACGAGGCGGTTAATAAAAGCTAATGCAAGTTAAAGAAAAGAGACCTACCTGAATGGGCAAAATCTTTCATTTTAAAGCGGGTAAATTTCTGTTTCTGTAAGAAATTTGGCTATAATGATGAGATGCTCCAAAACATTTTGAGGAGACAGTTTAGGTAAAATTTACTTAATGAACCACTTGGAGAGTTCTGCCCTCGACTTTCTCGTGTCTATACAATACGGGGAGTTCTTTAGTTTCGTATTGTAGTTAAAAGAATAGAATAAGCGTTTTGGACATCTTCCTGTCGACTTACTGGATCCAACATCCGACACTGGTCTACAGTTTTGGCGACACGATCATATACCGAATTTTTCATCCAGCCTATTGTGTTGGAACAACTGTTCACATACACACAGATAGAAAATACCCATCTGCGAAATTAATCCGAAATTAGAAACATTTCAGGTACAAATAATCCAAAATTCACTCATTAAGCTGGAGCACTTGTGTACTGCCTTCATACAAGAACGAATCAACAAATCAGTAGACAGTCAACCCGATGAAAGATTTGGCACAAGGTTTGATACGGATCTAAAATTTTAGTTGTAAAACAATATCCCAAATTCCATGCATCCAGCGCGTTGCGTTGTTGAGTATTCGTGCTCATATCTACACGGATGGGCTGTGCGGTCTTTATACCAAATTTTTCAAATTCCATGCGTCTAGCTTGTTACGTTTTCAAGTTGCCTTCTCAGACAGGCATAATTTCTAAATTGTTTATCGGAATCCGGGAAGTCTCAAATGTAATTATTCAAAATTTCGAGGTCGAATCTTGTGACGTTTGTAATACATTCTCAACGTGCGCTTCGGATACGAGAAAGTAAAAAAGAAACGATCACGATTCCGGCTGGTTAGGATGAAAACTAAAAAATTAAACAACTTCCAATCGCTTTCGGAGTTTGTTGCTACGAAAATAATCAAAAGGCACGGTAAATTCCCAGCAAACATTAATTTTTCAATGTTTTTCAGGATGAGTAATTGCCATATTAGAAGAAATTCTATGAGTTTTGCGTTTCATGTGAAATTTTATCGAGTTAATGATTTTATATTCAATTTCTTCACAAACACTTTTAGAAAACCAAGATTCGTCCGAGATGGATTACAGAAATTATACCGAAATTTCAGTTTCGCGTCTAGTTCGGAAATAACTGAATATATTCAAATAAATTCCAAAGAGTCAAATGCCTCGATAACATCAAGAGCCTAACGACAATTGGTACTCATTACAATCGGTCATTATCGTCAGTTGCAATTATTAATTACCGTAACAGAGTCGCGAGAGGTTTTTCGAAGTGGATATCGCATAAATTGTCTTAACGTTTTAGACGATCTTTTTACTGTTTCTGTTTTGAAAATCAATTAACATTAAATTCAAATTTCAAAATTTAGTTAACTCCCATTTATCAGGATTTGCAACTAGATGACCACCTGATAAAGTAGAAAATTGCCATATCCGCATAAATGAAATTCCTAATCATGGTAACGTCTCGTATTATCGATATATCATTTCTTGAAGGCTGGATCTAGTACTGCAAAACAAAGTCTTCGATTTGCTAGACACCCAATAGAGGAAAAATTTTCAAAGTTAGCAGATTTTTGGAATCTGCACGAAGTTGTGAAATCTTGAATGCTTTTGAACAGGCTTCACATCCTAAGCTTTTGGCCATTTTCCGATTCAGAGTCAAGTGTAAAACATGTAAATGCGTTCGTTTTTTTATTTATTCATATATGGGATTAAGCCATTCAATATTTCTGCCAATTGAGCTTTCCTCTGACAGAGATCGAGAGTGCATCGAATTCAGTCGGGAAGAAATTTTTCGAAAATGAAATAGATTAAACTATCAAAAACTGGTGGTTTTCTGGCCCAGTAAACATTTATCTATCCCTTGATGCTGGCAGGAAAGAATAGTTTTGCATTCATGTGCTTTGTCATCTAAAACTTTTATGGCCGTATGCAATGCCTTTTATTGTGCACGGTTTACAGGACTTGATTTTTGCAACCCAGTTGCTAAGATGACGGTTTCGGGATCCTGGTGTCCGAAAAGACTCATGGGCAAAAAAAGCATATATTAAAGAGAAAAATGCATTGAAAGAAACAAATACGGTATACTATACACCCTATGATATTATTAAAAATTATTTTAAGTATTATTGAGCAAACTTTAAGCCATTGTTAGCAGTTCGTATTTCTAATACAATTATGGATGTAAAATCGAGGAAATTATGTTAAAATTTGGCTATGAAACGCTTTACCAAAAGAAAAGGAAACCAGATGGACACCGCCTCTTTCACATTAAGAACTCCTACCCAGTGAATCACTAAACTGTCCAAAATCGTGTACAGAATACAAGCGGAAGTGTTAGCGGTGAATTACAGCAGAACAGTTGACTCGCGAGTAATATTCCTATTTTATTGTTACAAAATAAAACAAAGATGCTTTCTCTGAAAAACTGAAGACAATGGGAAAAAAGTTTCAAGAAGGTTTCCCTTAAATACAGTGCGCAAACATTTCCAATTTTCATTCCACACGCTGGACATTCTTAATGAATCAACATCTCTTACTGCAAACATTACCCACCACCAACATCCACAGTTCTCACACATTCCGGCTCATAACCCACTGCCATCACTTTAGTTCACATCACGTAATTGTCACTAATATATTACCCATTGTCACAAAACAGCACTCACGATCGTACATTACCCACTACCATCATCCACCGTCACTATATTCTTCACACATAAGCCACTGCCACACATCCCGGTTCATATCGCACACTTCTCGCTTTATACATTACCCATCGCCACAGCACCGCATTCACATGCATTACCCATCGCCACAGCACCGCATTCACATGCATTACCCATTGCCACAGCACCGCA
>BGPR01039487.1:0-14289 GCA_013235015.1 Araneus ventricosus
CAATAATTATTAATTTGTTTCTACTTAATCATACGACCTCAAGAATTCTATATACAATAAACTCTCGCTACAACGATATATCCCTCTACAACAATACAATGTTATGGTCCCGGTGAATTTCCATAGAACATAATGTTAATTTTCCCTCAATATAACGCTATTCTGTACAGTAATTAAACCCCTGTACAACAATGATTTTTTATAAAAACCTCAACACCATTTTCTTCCTTTGTAACAATAATTCATGGAGGATAAAAGCAAACCGATAATGACGAAAATTCCAAAAATGGCGATGTTTCAGATGCTGAAGAATGTGTTTTGAGCCTTCAAAAGTCTTGAACTGAGCTTGAAGAAAAATGTGGCAAAATGTCTGGAATTAACGTGGAGGAATCTTTAACAGCGGATGATGATCTTATGTTTTTTTACAGGAGTTGGATTTGGATGGGAGAAGATATTTTGTCTGAAATCACAGACGGAATGGAAAATGATGATAAAGAGGACGATGATGATACAGATCCATCGCAATCTTTATTAACATCCCCAGGAACCTCTTCAATCAGTTCAGTACCTACGCCCTCCCCATTTTTTCCAAGCCTTTCGTCCACAAATGATCATTTTCATGCATTTGACTCTATGCAAACCTTGTTAGTTGACTTAACAGTTTAAAAAAATGAATAAGTAAACGAAAATATTAGATTTTTTCGATAAATAAGTTTCTCGGGTATATGTGTATAGCTGCATTTTCGAATTTTAACAATCATGAACACTCTGGTATGCTTTTTTGCAAATGTTTATTATTGTATTGTGTTCACATTAAAACACCCAAAATTTAAGTTTATATCGTAAATATATAGCCCCTCCATATAACGATATATCCGTCTATAACAATCTTTATTTGGTTCCAAAAATATTGTAACGAGGCATTACTGTAATTGCAATATAATAACACAAAATCTGAAAAATCTAATATTTATTTTTATTTTATCGCACTTAGACCTGTTGAAATATTCATATTGATTAATCACATTCCTGCTATTTTGCTGCACACGGTTATATAAACGATTACAAAATTCCGTTTAAAACTAATTTAGAAAAATTCGTTAAAGAAAAATTGTACGGAAATAAAACTGGCATTTCTTGAACACTAATTTTTTGAATTTTAAAGCAAACAAAAAAATGGATTTAATGCGAGAATACGCTCCGAGGTTATTAGGGAAAAGCATTAAAATTCGATTCAGTCTTAAAACTAAAATTTTGAAAAGCTTTCTTAGTGAGCATTTACTATAGTAAATTTTACCAATATAAAAAATTACCAATTTGACACAGTTGCTTCTTGGGTATACCCAAGAAGCAACTGTGTCAAATTGGTAGCTCAGGGTCCGATACAGTGATGTAAAATACCCAGGTATTTATTTTTAAGGGTATTTACCCGGGTAAATACCCAAAATGGGTATTTACCTGGGTATTTATTTTTCAATTAACTCTATTCATATAAAACATAGGCACTGCAGTGAAATATGATGCCTCTATATAATATACATAAATACGTATAGAATATATATTGAGCATAAGGTAAGGCAAAAAAAAGGAAACTAGTAATATATGAACCTTTTAAATTCTATAAAAACTAAGAAAATGAATCAGAAAAAACAAAAACGCAATACTATATCATGGATCTTACATAAAATACGTGGCTTAAATATTAATTTTTTTAAAAAAACTCAACTAAATTTTTTAAAAAGAAAATGTGAGTTTGATTTTAAAATTACAAAGAGCTGATAATAGAAATTAAAATGAAAATACAATTGTTTATAATTCTTTTTGGATTAATTAGTCAAAGTGCCAGATAAGTTAGCAGATGTTTGAGTTCTAGCAGTTTTAAAAGTGAATTATTCTGAAAGTAACATTCACTCATATTACTTTCAACAGAGGTAAGTTATTTTTGTAATAAGATTTCAGCAAAAAGCAATGAGATTTTTTTGTTGCTGAATCTGTTGTATTATTTGACGGTATAGCAGACCCACACACTCACACACAGCTTCCTGGTTAGACGGGATTCATCTGGATTATGAACATAAATACTTATATGCTCTTAAAACTCTAAATTTGATGTAAGTGTCATGGTTGGAATCTGATTAAAAGAAAATTCATTAGCTATTTTATTCTTTTCAAAACCTCTTTTAATCCAACAAGACTTTTGAAACATTTTTTATGTGTTTCTCCATTTTGCTTACATTAGCAAGTTCGTACTCAACATTACAATATTTACATTGGATACTTTTATCCTTCTTAACATTAAAAGCTCCAAGCAGTTTCTTTTCCTTTTTTAAAATTTTTAACGTAAAATTCACAGTAATATTAATACACGTGAAGTAAATGACTAACTATTCACTAAATCAAAACAAGAATGGTTGACTTCCAGCATGGCAATGGGAGTAAATTGTGGATCACAAGATTCACTGGCACTGTCTATCTCTACCAAGAATAAAGGAGAATATGCGTGTTTTGGCGATCTACAGGACAGACCGCTATTCCTAGAGCAACAAAATTTGGAACAAACATACTTTGGAGGGTGGGAATGTGCACCTCGTAACCGTTTTTAAAAAATTTTAATTAGAATTTTAATTAATTAAAAATTAAGCGAAATTTTGCGAAGCAAGTTTTTCCTTGATAACTTCCGAAAATATTACAGCACAAACATTATTTTTACACCATCTGAAAATTTAAAAACTTATCTTTTCAATATATCAATTAAGTTTTCACTCTATATTTTTCACTAATTTTAATAAATTTTTAAAAATATTTTTTGGCATTCATTGTTACAATGAAATTCAAACCGTTGTTTCTCTTCCATTGTTGAAAGCTAATATAATATTCCATTGGATTTTCTTTTCTTTTTTTATTTGATCAATTTTTCTGTGAAATCTGTAAAGAAAGTCCTCTAGATAGTAAGTATATAAAGAAATAATCCAGTAAAACTGAACGATTATGGTTGCTATGTTTAAATTCATTTTATCAGTGTGCTTTAAGCCAATTAATTAACATGCTGCTTGACGTGAAACGTGCCGCGGTATTTCGATGTTGAAATAAATTTTTAAAATTAAAATTCGCTTCGATTACTTACAGTTAGATGTAACTTGACACGAACAGTTACTTGACTCCATTAGGGATTTTCATATACGCAAGGAACAGAACAAGTGCAAGACTACGTCAAGAACGCGGGCTAAATCTCTATCACAGTCTGAAGTTTAAAATTACTTTGTTGAGGGAAACATGAATATCAAACTATACATAAGAGAGTCAGTTGAAATTATATTCCCGGAGAACAAGCTGGTCGCCGAATAGCTAGCTATAACATAAACGGCGTTAAACATAATTATTCTATTGTAAGTGTCATAGTTTCAAACCGTAAAAATTAAATTTTCCCCCGATACCGTTTAAGTTTTAGAATACTTTATTCTGAATCCTGATAGAAATTGGTTTTTGTTTCTATAATTTAGTCAAAACTTTAATTTAAAAATTTTATAACTATGTATTATGTTTATAAATTTTATATGTTTGATTTTGAATCGCCATTCGCAAATACTTTTTTTACAAAATACCCAGTTTAGGGGTACTTATTTATTTTTTTTATTTCATTTTGAATCATTCGCAAATGCTTTTTATAAAAAAAAATACCCAGTTTTGGGATATTTATAATTTTTATTTTCATTTTGAATCAACATTCGGAGATGAATTTTTTTTGCAAAATATCCTAATTATAAATTTTATACGTTTTATTTTAAATCACCATTCACAAATGCATTTTATTTTCGCAAAATATTCAGTGTAAGGGTATTTATAAATTTAAAGCTTCATTTTGAATCACACCATTCTCAAATACTTTTTTGCAAAATACCCAGTTTTGGGTATTTATAAATTTTAAGTTTAATTTTGAATCACCATTCACAAATACGTTTTTTTTTTCCTGCAAATACTTTCTTTGGGGGGTATTTATAAAACTCTGTGTTTCATTGTGAATCGGCATTCGAAAATGTTTTTTTCCGCAAAATACCCAGTTTTTGGGTATTTACCCAGGCCTTGGGTAAATACCCAGGTATATACCCAAAAAATATTTACCTACCCACTGGGTATTTACCCACCCCACATCACTGGTCCGATATTCTTGTCCTGCTGCGGGTTGTGAGCAATTTTTGGATCCGCATTTTATAAATAGTATCCAGCCTATAAAAATAGTGTTAAAAATTTAAGTATGCCGAGTTTAGTCATATAACCTAATAGTAAATATCAGAAAAGGCGTCGGTCAGTTGGAAAGGGATATCTCCGTCTTTATTTTCAGGGATTATTTGAAAGACTCATCGTCTCAACTTCTAAGGCCTCTACTAACACATTATCGACCGCACTACCGTCTGTTTGAAGGAAATGAACAAAAATTGTTTTTTTAGACAGGGTAATTTAAAAAAAAGTAACAGGCGAAAATTTTTTTTTTATAAAATATAGAAAATGTTGCGAAAATGCAACGTCAGGCAAAACCGATTACTTTTTGGATCCATGAAAATCTTTAAAACATTTGCTATGCAAAAAAGGGCACATTACATTTAATACAAATATCTGCTGCCATCTGCGAGATCTATTCAAAATTAAAACAGTCCGGAAAAAATATCAATTTAAAAAATTTATTAAAGAAAAAGTTTCTACGAGAGCGAAACAGTTTTTTTTTTCTTCTAGAAGCATAGAAGCTTTGTCTAATATAATACAAAAAAATTAAAAAAATCACTTAGTAAAAGAAAAAATCATTTCACTAATGTTGCGAAAACGCAACGTCAGTTGGTAATGGGTTAACACATTGCGTGCGGGACGCGATTTAGATTCAAGCTCCAATTAAAAGTAACTGTGCTTGCTTCTATACAATGTATATATCATAAAAGAATAAGTGGACGTATTCTGCAGGCATCCATTAACGTATGCAACTTATCTAAGCTAGTACGCACGTCAAATTCTTGAATTAAAATTTTGATGTTGGGTAATTCGAGAAAAACCTATTTTTCTGCTTCCAAAGTTATCTATACGCATTTATTATCGTAACTTATCTATACGCATTTTTTTTTGCTGTACCTGTTCATATTTCGTATCTTTCCAACTGCAGAGAATAATCTTTACTTTTGCTGGAAGGGATGCAAGCTCGCTTACGCTGGTTACACACACAGCGAATTTTTATCGCGCGGAACATTTATCGCGCCGCCGTTCCAACAGTAGTGCACTGATGTAAGTTGGAGCTTACACATTGAGCGGAAAAATGGACGCGCGGACTATTTACCGCGTGCGGTAGATATGCAGTCGCGGACTGCCACTATCGTCTGCGGAAGTTTTTCCGTCGCCACCCAAGTAGAGGCTATCGTAGCCAAATGAGAGCTTACACACGCGGCGATATTTCTACCGCGTTTGTTTCGCTCAGTGTGATTTTTCTCTTTGTTTGTTTAAGTTGGTTTGGAATCTATTGGGGTTTGTTTTCCCTATTGTGAAGATGTCTGACCTTATAGATAATGAATTTTTAATTGCATTAATGCAAAAAAGGCATGTTTTGTGGAATAAAACTCTCGACATTTTTAAGGACAGAAACGCCTTGTTTCAGCCTGGAAATTCGCAGCGACTTTGTTGTATTGAAATAGAAAGAAATGATTTTGATAAGTTCATACTTTCTCACATATACGTACTAGAAAGTGTAAAAGTCATAAAAAAAAAAACGTTGAGATTCTCGAAGTGCCCCATTAGCACCAGAATATTAAAATATTTTACTATATAAATATTTTAGTATATAATATAAATATTTTAATTACATATTTTCCCCTTATTTATACTACATAAAGAACACGCCAACATTATTCTGTTTAAGCAACATATCAGATGCGATGAACAACTTTCGTTTTACGGAGAATTATACATATATATAACCTTTTTTTTAATATTGACTACGTAATCTAATAAGTAATTTAATTTTATTTGGGAAAATAAATAGTATATTATTGAAACTAGGTTGAATTATATTGTAGAATATTGACTCGATATTGTGCAATATTGAACAATAAAAAAAAACTCTTTTAAGTAGTAATTCGAAATTCTGAAGCAATTGAAGAATTTCGTATCATCCTTCCTCAACTCTTCAAACAACGTATAAAAGGCTTCAACCCCCTCTCTTTTTCATTAATTGGATGAACCCAAATAAGCCGATTTTTTCTTTTCTTCTTTATTCGACGACGGAATAACAATAAAGCTAGAATTTGCTCTCTGTTCATTTCAAACAATACCAAGCAGTAAATAATTTAAGCAAAACTAAATTGATTTGATGATGAATCCACGCTGCCAATAGTCGAACAGTCAGCAGCCGATTTTCGGTGAACGGCGCGATAAATTTTCCGCGCGATCAGAAATCCGCTGTGTGTGTAACCAGCCTAAAATGCTAGATTTTCGGTGAGCGACGCGATAAATTTTCCGCGCGATCAGAAATCCGCTGTGTGTGTAACCAGCCTTAGGCTTTTCTTTGTTCAGATCGCCGACTTCATTTAGTGGGGCGGTTTTATTTACTTCGGCTTGCTTCCGTCGGGGAGTCACCACGAGTACACGGATGAGGAGGCGGGCACTCGCTTCCCCTGGGGGTATATTAATGGTGGGGCTCTGGGTCCCTCCATCACTGATAGTACGTACCTCCTTCGGGAGAGGTTGGGCCATGGCGGGTGATGGCTATTAGGAATCTGGCTTCAGCCAGCACTCGAACTATTGCATTGAAATCATTCATATGACCAGGATGCTACGACAGGGCGGGGGTAGATCCAGTTTTTCTGGTTACTTCTGCTTGCACAGTACTAGTCGGGGAGTAGTCACCTCTCGTGATATTTTTGTCGCTGGAGTATTATCTTTGTTGTTCTTGAAAAGTTGAGAGTCAACGAATGAGATCTGGAAAAAAAGGAATTTGTATTTATTCAGAACAGACATGGATCCATCCATTATAAGGGTCATTCTCATGAAAAAGGTACAAATAGCTAAAAAAAATTAAAGTATGAAAAAATCTTAATTGCATGGATGTTTCCATTAAAGCTTAATAAACAACCTTATTAGTGGTCAAGTTCTATTTTATTTTTAAATATTTTTTTTTAGTTTTAAATTTTTTGACCTGCCTACGAAGGAGACACGATAGTCAACGGAACTTTTACATTTTAAACGGAAACATAATGACTAATTATTGGGCAGATTTGGTACAGGTTTATTTCTTATAATTAAACAATAAAATGAGTTATTAAAAACCAGCGCAACATTTAAAAATAAATAGCACTTTTTAAATAATGGCACTGACTGTGCATTAGTTAAATATTTACAAACAATTTCAAATAAATGAAAATCAACATTTGGCAAGAAAGTAATCAATTGTATACTAGATTAAGAAATAACATTTATTAATAAACAATCTAGCAAGTCTTTATTTTTTGATATTTCCATTTTTTCCAAAAATAAATTTAGCTATTAAGGCGTTTTTATACATTATTGAAGCTTTAATATTATAAAAATTCTATATGAATTGTTTACCTTAATTCTTTTCGAGAATATAATTTCAATTTTAATTTTTTAAAAAAGATGCTAAAGAAAATCACTAAATTTTATAAAAAATTACCTACCATAGAACTTTTAATTGATATTATTTTAACTTATCTAAATGTATGACGATTTTTGAGATTTTGTCACTTTCATTGACAATGCCATCCTCTCTGTGGAGATGTTGTGTACACGGACGAGACAAAAACCAAGTTTTGAATTTTTAAGTGATTTAGATTTTATGTGGTTAAATTGGTTCACTTATTTTTATAAATTTCAACACTAAACCTATCAAAATTGTATTTTAATTATAAATTAGATTTTTTTGAAACTTATTCATGATGTCTACGGAGTGGACGCTGAGAACTTTACCAAGCTCTAAATGGAACTAAAAAAATTGGAATATATTCAATAAATTCGCAATAGAACGAAAATTTTTCCTTAAAGAACAAATTGACTGCTTCTCTTATAAACTCTTTCATGATGATTTGACATGAGCTGCTATTTATGATATTTTTTTTTAAAGTTATCTTCTTTGTCCACGAAGGGAAACTTAATTTTCCAGTGACAAAGTTTAAAAATTAATTCCCAAGTAAATATTATATATTTAAAAAAATTAAGTTAGACCTTAACTAGAGACTTAAAATTAGTTAATACTGAAGAAAAAAAAGTAAATTTTTAATTGTTTGAGTAACAGTAAAAATTATCTTGCGTTTCAGAAGTAAGGACATCTATGGAGGGGATTTTTGTCTTAAATTAATTGAACAATGAGAGTTAAATAGTAAAACTATTTTAGTAGAAACGTATTGAATATCTTTCTTAAAACTTAAATTATACATATGAACAAAAATATTACGGCATTTGTTGCACTTTCTAATTTTTATCACGTCGGGACTGTAAAAAGCACCTTTTGGCCCATAAGTGAACCTAAAATGTGAATAAGCATTGATGATAAAACCTGCTTCAGTAAATTATGTCAGAAACTCGCGAATTTATATGAAAATGGCGTTTGCTTAGAATTTCAGTTTTCATGCAACTAATAAAACAAAAGTTTGCTTTTCAATTCGGAAACAGTTCAGCAATTTCTGGAATAAAAATTATTCGCAGTGAAATGTTTTAAACACAGTGGAAAACAATTTTTCTAATAATCTAGCAAAAAATCTCTACAAGTTTCTCGTAGAAGCTTTCGAAAGTTGTGTGCACATTTGCCATAAAAAGGATAACACGCAATGCACCTATAAATACTTTACGATATAAAAATGAATAGATTTTTTTCGGAAATACCAAGTAGGCATACAATATTTCCGAATGGAATTTCTTTTAACCCTATTATAATTTATGACTTACCAAGTCCTTGAACTAATGGAACTTCGAGATACCATCCCTTCAGAAACATTTCTTGGGCACTCCCAGGAGAGTTGGATCTGGAACAGAGAAGGTAGTCTCTTTCGCAGAAGATGGCGTTATGTCGTTATCCAAGACAATGGCATCAATAAGGGACCCAGCTTAATCTGTGCACTCTGGTCTTTAATCAGCAAATTCAAGTGAATTTGTATACTTAATTACTTCTTTGATGTTAAGTTTTATCAAATGAACAAAACTACAATCCTCGATACTTAATTATAATTCATCACATACATTGTTTAAAGAAACTCGCTTTCTGCCATCTAGATTAGAAGATAGAATCCTATAATAATCTATAGAATAGGATTCTAAAGTTCTAGGACGAATTCTAAAAGAGTAGAACGTTGCAAGCCGTTCTCAAAAGGAGAGCAAAGTAAAATCAAACCATGTTTCAAAGAGATAACGGAATCGGAAAGAATCGATTTCTCAACAGCGGAAGTCAACTATCTCCAACTTTGAAGTCGGGTATCCAAGTGACTAAAGCTTGCAAAGTGAAGCTAACTAGTTTTGAAGGGAAAAAAAAAAATGCAAGATTTTATATTTCCTTCAATTATTCCTATTTCACTTCTAGAATTTATCAACTTTTAAACAGAAGTCGAAGACGAAACTTCAAATTTGTTCTTACACGTTCATTCAATTTGAGCTGCACGGGTTTGATAGGACGATTCAATGTCTAAATAACAATTTCTTATGTTTAGAAATTACTTTCGATATTTTTCATCAATTCTCTCACAATGCATTCATTTCACTTTACGAAGAACGATCATCCCTTAAAAAGTTGAAATTGTAATAAAGTTCTGTAAATGTCACAGATACTTAATGGGATTTTTATTTAGATGTCTCAAATAACCCACATATTTGTTTATAAGTCAAGGAGAAACCTCGAATACTGTCAGTTTTTTTTTTTTTTCCTACCAAGTTTCTTATTGCACACTCGACTAATTTTAAATGCAATCGTGAATTTCAAGTTCCGATTCCATAACACCAATATGAATTGAAGATAACTTTACGATTTCCTTTTCAGAGGTTCTCTTTCTCATTTATAGACAATAACCGAAAACATTGTACGTGATCTGCCCTCAGTTACAACGGACTACATTAAGTCCAAGACTGCATAATTTTAGATTTCTCGTCGATCCGTAACTCATTGTCAAGACTTTCGAATAGTTTTGCTTTAAAATATTTAAAAATGGCGGAAATGGATTAAATAAAAATTGATGGAAAGATTAATTATCAGGTGAAAGGAAAGTTCTAGGGAAAAAGAAACAACTTCATTGCAGTTGAAAGAAAGGTCACCATTTCTCGCATGGTTTGCAACTTAATTGCTTTAACCGATTTTCAAAGTTAATTATAAATTACGAGTTTATTAGTTTAAAAGATTTCCTTTACGGTTCGTGCAGTCATCGTTGGTAATTTCTGCAATTGGCAACTAATTAATTTCATTCATCTAATAAACATTGATGCGCGTTTTGTCCAAAACATTTCAGTTGAGCCTGTATGACTTCATTTTGGAGCATTTTTTCTAACCCATCTGAAATGCTGAATTTGATGCATTTAGAGATCAAGGAGTTTCATCATGACTCTGGTTCTACCGAGTTACCGATTTCGGTTCATTTAAACTTAAACGAAATTTGGTGTATATGCATTCAGTGCACGTCGGGATTCGAACTTCAAGATATGTGGGAAAAAATTTGTTTATAGATTGATACAATTAAAGTTGTTTTAAGGCTGTCCGATATCTGGGTTGCGTCAGATAAAGGCTACGGAATGCGACACGTTTCGGCATACACGAGGCGGTTAATAAAAACTAAAGCAAGTTGGAGAAACAATGTCTACCCCGACTGGTCTAAATTTTTCATTTTAAGGCAGAGAAAATTCAGATTCTGTGCAGGAGAATTGGCTGTAATGGCGAAATGCCCAAAACATTTTGAACATTTGCAGCTTGATTAATTTAAAATTTTCCTTTACGGTTCGTTCAGTCGTCGTTTGTAATGTCTGAAATGGGCGATTCATTAATTTCTTTTGTCTAATAAACATTAATGCACGTTTGTCCAAAACTAATTTAATCCCAAAGTAATTTCATTTCGGGATATTTCTAACGCATCTGAAATACGCCATTTGTTGTGTTTAGAGTTCAAGGAGCTTCATCCCTGACTCTGGTTCTGCCGAGTTCCTCATTTCGGTTGATTCAAACTTAAATGAAATTTGAGGAGTGCATTCAGAGCACGTTGCGATTAAAATTTCAGGGTACAAAAATGTGTGGAAAAGTCCTGGTTGTACAAAAATTGTTTATGAATTGATATAGTCTTGTTTTATAAAGCTGCTCGATATCTGGCGTTGCGTCAGATAAAGACTATGTGAAGCGACATGTTTCGACATACGAGGCGGTTAATAAAAGCTAATGCAAGTTAAAGAAAAGAGACCTACCTGAATGGGCAAAATCTTTCATTTTAAAGCGGGTAAATTTCTGTTTCTGTAAGAAATTTGGCTATAATGATGAGATGCTCCAAAACATTTTGAGGAGACAGTTTAGGTAAAATTTACTTAATGAACCACTTGGAGAGTTCTGCCCTCGACTTTCTCGTGTCTATACAATACGGGGAGTTCTTTAGTTTCGTATTGTAGTTAAAAGAATAGAATAAGCGTTTTGGACATCTTCCTGTCGACTTACTGGATCCAACATCCGACACTGGTCTACAGTTTTGGCGACACGATCATATACCGAATTTTTCATCCAGCCTATTGTGTTGGAACAACTGTTCACATACACACAGATAGAAAATACCCATCTGCGAAATTAATCCGAAATTAGAAACATTTCAGGTACAAATAATCCAAAATTCACTCATTAAGCTGGAGCACTTGTGTACTGCCTTCATACAAGAACGAATCAACAAATCAGTAGACAGTCAACCCGATGAAAGATTTGGCACAAGGTTTGATACGGATCTAAAATTTTAGTTGTAAAACAATATCCCAAATTCCATGCATCCAGCGCGTTGCGTTGTTGAGTATTCGTGCTCATATCTACACGGATGGGCTGTGCGGTCTTTATACCAAATTTTTCAAATTCCATGCGTCTAGCTTGTTACGTTTTCAAGTTGCCTTCTCAGACAGGCATAATTTCTAAATTGTTTATCGGAATCCGGGAAGTCTCAAATGTAATTATTCAAAATTTCGAGGTCGAATCTTGTGACGTTTGTAATACATTCTCAACGTGCGCTTCGGATACGAGAAAGTAAAAAAGAAACGATCACGATTCCGGCTGGTTAGGATGAAAACTAAAAAATTAAACAACTTCCAATCGCTTTCGGAGTTTGTTGCTACGAAAATAATCAAAAGGCACGGTAAATTCCCAGCAAACATTAATTTTTCAATGTTTTTCAGGATGAGTAATTGCCATATTAGAAGAAATTCTATGAGTTTTGCGTTTCATGTGAAATTTTATCGAGTTAATGATTTTATATTCAATTTCTTCACAAACACTTTTAGAAAACCAAGATTCGTCCGAGATGGATTACAGAAATTATACCGAAATTTCAGTTTCGCGTCTAGTTCGGAAATAACTGAATATATTCAAATAAATTCCAAAGAGTCAAATGCCTCGATAACATCAAGAGCCTAACGACAATTGGTACTCATTACAATCGGTCATTATCGTCAGTTGCAATTATTAATTACCGTAACAGAGTCGCGAGAGGTTTTTCGAAGTGGATATCGCATAAATTGTCTTAACGTTTTAGACGATCTTTTTACTGTTTCTGTTTTGAAAATCAATTACCATTAAATTCAAATTTCAAAATTTAGTTAACTCCCATTTATCAGGATTTGCAACTAGATGACCACCTGATAAAGTAGAAAATTGCCATATCCGCATAAATGAAATTCCTAATCATGGTAACGTCTCGTATTATCGATATATCATTTCTTGAAGGCTGGATCTAGTACTGCAAAACAAAGTCTTCGATTTGCTAGACACCCAATAGAGGAAAAATTTTCAAAGTTAGCAGATTTTTGGAATCTGCACGAAGTTGTGAAATCTTGAATGCTTTTGAACAGGCTTCACATCCTAAGCTTTTGGCCATTTTCCGATTCAGAGTCAAGTGTAAAACATGTAAATGCGTTCGTTTTTTTATTTATTCATATATGGGATTAAGCCATTCAATATTTCTGCCAATTGAGCTTTCCTCTGACAGAGATCGAGAGTGCATCGAATTCAGTCGGGAAGAAATTTTTCGAAAATGAAATAGATTAAACTATCAAAAACTGGTGGTTTTCTGGCCCAGTAAACATTTATCTATCCCTTGATGCTGGCAGGAAAGAATAGTTTTGCATTCATGTGCTTTGTCATCTAAAACTTTTATGGCCGTATGCAATGCCTTTTATTGTGCACGGTTTACAGGACTTGATTTTTGCAACCCAGTTGCTAAGATGACGGTTTCGGGATCCTGGTGTCCGAAAAGACTCATGGGCAAAAAAAGCATATATTAAAGAGAAAAATGCATTGAAAGAAACAAATACGGTATACTATACACCCTATGATATTATTAAAAATTATTTTAAGTATTATTGAGCAAACTTTAAGCCATTGTTAGCAGTTCGTATTTCTAATACAATTATGGATGTAAAATCGAGGAAATTATGTTAAAATTTGGCTATGAAACGCTTTACCAAAAGAAAAGGAAACCAGATGGACACCGCCTCTTTCACATTAAGAACTCCTACCCAGTGAATCACTAAACTGTCCAAAATCGTGTACAGAATACAAGCGGAAGTGTTAGCGGTGAATTACAGCAGAACAGTTGACTCGCGAGTAATATTCCTATTTTATTGTTACAAAATAAAACAAAGATGCTTTCTCTGAAAAACTGAAGACAATGGGAAAAAAGTTTCAAGAAGGTTTCCCTTAAATACAGTGCGCAAACATTTCCAATTTTCATTCCACACGCTGGACATTCTTAATGAATCAACATCTCTTACTGCAAACATTACCCACCACCAACATCCACAGTTCTCACACATTCCGGCTCATAACCCACTGCCATCACTTTAGTTCACATCACGTAATTGTCACTAATATATTACCCATTGTCACAAAACAGCACTCACGATCGTACATTACCCACTACCATCATCCACCGTCACTATATTCTTCACACATAAGCCACTGCCACACATCCCGGTTCATATCGCACACTTCTCGCTTTATACATTACCCATCGCCACAGCACCGCATTCACATGCATTACCCATCGCCACAGCACCGCATTCACATGCATTACCCATTGCCACAGCACCGCA
>BGPR01039488.1:0-14289 GCA_013235015.1 Araneus ventricosus
TTATTACGAAAAATTATGCTGAATGAAGATTCAGCATTTGTCATATCGGTGGACCTGGTTTCCCATCCCCTCTTCGAAGAAAGTTTCCACCCGTGATGTGAAATGGGCTTTAACGTTTCTTTGAATCTCCTGATATGATTGGAAGCTTCGGCCTTCTAGCCTAGTTCTTCCTAGTACCATCTAGTTCTTGAATTCAAGGAAGAGATGAAAATCACTCGTCGCTAAGTCGGGACTACACGCCGGACGAACATGCACCTCTAATTAAACTGCTCCAGAAGCTGCTGGGTTACAACAGCAGTGTGAGGGCGGGCGTTGTCATGAATGAAGACTACTCCAGAAGTCAGAATGGCTCTTCGCAGTCATTCTGACAAGAAACAGCTGCGTTGATCTTCTTCCACAAGCCAACCTTCTGCTAGAAGAAAGAGAATATAATTACGTAACTCGCACTTGGTGCGAACATCAATTCTACCAGCCGTGTTCACATGACGACAGCTCATTTGAAACTGGCTAGCTGGCGTCGGCAGTAGTTAATGTTATGGTTACAGACATGCGCAGTCGCCCACCGCGCATTCTCACCTCCTACCACTTGTCTGCCTGTTTAGCGGCTCGATCGGAGGTTGAAAAGAAACGGCCCTCGTAAAAAGTGTCTTCTGGTATTAATAATTAAAAAATACTTTAACTAATCATCTATAATTCTAGTCCTGTCTTTTTTGGGCATTATTTGCAAAAATTCGCATCAAAAAGAGATTCCAAAATTAGTTGTAAACTTTTTTCTAAAACAAAAAGAGATTTTTAAGGGTGTCGACACCTTCTCAATCAGTTCAAAGTAAAACGTTTCTGCAGCAGAAAACATTTGTTAATATTTTATAGATTTTTAAGGGTGTCGACACCTTCTAAATCAATTCAGAATGAATCCTTTCTGTAGTAGAGAACATTTGCTAATATTTTATAGATTTTATTGTAAGTTCCTGAAAAAAATTTAATATAATTTCCTGTCTAGAGTCAACAAATATAGTCCATTTTGCTTAGAAAAACTTCTAGTCGTAAGAAAATCAAATGGCTGTTCGATTCATTGTAAAAGCTTTGGTATTGCGATACTTAAAGGAAACTTCTGAAATACAATTTCTCGTAGATTCCTCAACATTTTCTCGACATTCGATGCTATAAAAGTGTTTGCTATTGCTTTTTTCAACTTGAATTTCAGAAGAAAGTACTAATGGAAAAAATGATAAAATAGAAAAAAAAGTTTATTTGAAGGAACTAAAATCTCGCGGATGAGTTTTGGGCAATCTGCTAGAAGGTTTCCTACCAGGAAACAAGTTTTCATAAAAATGAGCCAAAAAATGCACTTTGTGTCGATTGTGGACTGAGTGCGTATTATAAAAAATAAACATGTTACACAATTTAATAAAAGATGGCGCTGAGCCAAGAAAAGTAATCGATTTTTAAGTGTGTTTTACGTCATGGTGCATAAATTTTCGAATTGAACGTGAACATCAATGGTGTAGTCGCAAAATAAGCAGTGCCGGAACACTCTAAAAGCAGTGCCAGGACGCTCTAAAAGCAATGCCGGGATGCTCTAAAAGCAGTGCCGGAACGCTCTAAAAGCAATGCCGGAACGCTCTAACGTGGATGACAAAAATTGTGCAGCGCGGCCCCACTATACTCCTGATCAATATACGAGAAAAATAATTTATTCAGCTCGTTAATCTTATTTGATATGCAATTTAATTTAAAGTTATTCTAAATATATTCATATTCCTGAGCAATTTTTATATCGTTTTTTTACATCCGTAAAGAGAAAGCACTGTAATTGTCAAAACATTCGACATGTGGATTTTGGTGAATCATCACGTGGCACATCAAAATCCACATGTCTCTGAGTTAGCTAAATCCATCACTCTGAGTTAGTTAAAACTAGTTTTCGAATTTTGTCTATCCGTCTGTGGACAATATAACTAGAGAAATGAATGCGATCTTAACAACCACATTTCAGATGTATGTCAAATTTTAGAGGAACTCTATCAACGGGTAGGCTGCCTATCGGAATGCGTGCATGTGAACATGATAACTCAAACCGGAACCGAGCTAGATAGATGAAAATTGGCTTATAGTTTTCTTATTAGAAATGTACGTTTGAGCCTAATTTTCGAACCAATTCATCAACAGGATAACTGCCTGTGCTGTTTCGTAGGTACGTGATTGCGATAATTCAAAACTGTAGCATGCTAAATAGATTAAATTCGGTTTGAGGCTGCAAAAAAGTGTAGATTTGTGTCCAAGCTCGGATTCCATTCGTCAGCGGGCAGAGATACAAACTGTATACTCGATTCTCTTCACTTTACAACAAAGTAATACAAAATGTGCTCTACTGTACAAGTATACGAGGTAAGAAGAGAGAGGAGGGAGAAAGCAACTATAGAACAAAATTTTCTGCGTCAAGATGACTTCTCTTTTTCCCACACAGCTTCTTCTTGTCATCACTGACGCACATTTTCACATTCAAATGAATACGAATCTGTTCACTGCGAGGGATGTGACTCAATAATAGAGATTCTTTTTCATTCGTAATAATCGTCCTGCTCAGAATTGCATGGCGAATCGGAGTGTTCTTACCTCGACTTTTATAAACTAACACAATAAGACAAGTTCTGTTCATTTCTCCTTATAATTCAGCCTGCATCCCCGCAATGAATCATAGTGGAAATGGCAAAGTCCACAAGAGAAGTCACGTGCCGGGATGCATATAGGCATACTGTACTCGAGTAGAGCACCATTGTAACTTTGGAGGGCTCTGATTGGACAAGCGAATCTGACGTAACTATGCTTTGCTTGTTTGTTTACCTCTGACCACGCTTTGACTGATTCTTTCAACTAGCGACTGCGAAATGTTCTTTGTGTAATACACCATGACTATTCAGAATTCCAATCTTCCCCCTTCTTTTGTAAACGAAGTTGTTAAAATCGTTGAAGATGAAACCATCGTTCGAAGCAACCTTAAAAGTGTTTCCGATGTGTATTCATATATAGAAGAATATGGAAGAACTTTAAACAAGATACGCGAGTCTCACTGTTGAAGCGTTGTACAGAAGAGTGACGACAGATTCGCTTGTCCAATCAGAGCCGTCCAAAGTTACAATGGTGCTCTGTTCGAGTACAGTATGCCTATATGCTGCCGGGATGACGTGTGAACTAGCCGGCAATTGACTAATTTCAAACACTTTTATTTACATTCAGTTAATTAATATTCAAAACTCCTTTATTGTATATTAATTTACTAAATATTCAATAAAGGTGTTTTGAATTCAGTTTAATTATTTAGTTTATTGAATAATTAAACTAAATAATTAACTTATTCAAAACACCTTTATTGAATATTAGATGAAATTATTCAATAGAGGTGTTTTGAATTTAGTTTAATTAAGAGGGCGGTCCGATAATTAAAGGTACAAGGCAAAATTATACTGACAGTTCATATAATTCAATTCAAGAAAATATTTAATGCATGTTCAGAATTCAAGAAAATATTTAATGCATGTTCAGAATTCAAGAAAATATTTAATGCATTTCACAAAAAACGACAAACTTTTGTTTATTTTTCGCCATAATCTCTGTAAACGTTGAGACATTTATCCCAGCGTGACACCTTTTTGGTACTGCTGTTTGTCAAGTTGTTTGAAGCATTCCAGAACTGTGTACTGCAGCGATATGATTCCACGAACAATACTCTTAGGAATTCCAGTCACTTCAGCAATTCCACGAACAATAATGCGACGATCTTCCTTAATCAAACGTTCGACTTTTGAGCAGTTGTCATCCGTATGTGAAGTCCTTTGTCTGTCTCTTTTCTTCTCCGTTCGTCCATCTTTAAATTTTTGGCACCAAAAGTTGACTTCTTTTCGGTTTAAAATGTCCGGCCCATAAACATCCTGCAATCTGCGATGAATTTCGCTCTGATTGACTCCTTCCGCTTGCAAAAATTTAATAACAGCGCATACCTAAAACTTTTCATATTCTGGGATTAGAGAAGAATGTTTCTTTGCTCCCCGGAAGCTTCCCTAAATAGTTTAAAAACAATCAACTAGAAAAATTAGAATAAATTTAAAAATAAAATTTTAACTAAACTTTAAACAAGAACAAAACATTTATTTATAAACAATAAAATTTAGAAAATAAAATTTAAACAATGTTTAAGTCGTGAGCAATTGCAGCAGCAAAACAATAAACAAAGACCAATGGAAATCAATATCATACAAAGAAAGCCAATAAACAAAGATAAAATCAGAGGTAATCGCAAAAAACAAACAATGAATCCATTTTTTCAAGGGCTAAGGACTTTATTCGAAATGGATTCAAAATAATAACTGCGAAATTTTTCTGTATGAAGCTTGCATTACGCCAAACATAGCTTCTCTTAGCCCGAAATTTCTCAAACAACAGTCAAAGGAAATCTGCACACCAAAAAGCACATTTTCAAAAGAAAGAGGAAAAACAAAAACACAAACATCAAAACGTTAATAAGGTTGATTAAAATTATCAGCCATCTGGCTTTTTTTCTAATTAGCCATCATGAATAAAAACTTACCCTATGCCCATAGTTGAAGAAAAAGGTCTTCACGTAATCACAATCCCATGCTAACTTTCTTTTAAAAGGAGATATTATCAAATTATTATTAAAGAAACACTAGTCCCATGGCGCCATCTATATTCAAAGAAACAAAACAGAAGAAGTAAAAACAGGATTTTTGTTTAGGAAATGGGACCCTAAACGTATCGAGTGATGCAATTAGCAACAATATTGCACCTGCGTGCTTTGTACGCCTATACCTTTATTATCAGACCGCCCTCGTATTTAGTTTTCGCGTGGCGTTTTGTGACACGATCTGACGCGTTTTTGTGCTTCATAGTATAACGAAGAAAATCGAGTATACATTTTGGACGTCTACCTTTCGATTAAAGAATAAAAATTTCGATTAAAGATTAAATATGTAATAAAAGCTTATAACTTGCTATTTTGCAAACGACGCAAGTTTTTTATATGAAGAGACGCATAGGAAAGTCTTGCACGCCAGGAAGCGAGCGGAAAATAGATTACAAAATGCCATCTTTACAAACATCAAACATGTGAATTTCAAGAAAAGTGTGTAATTTTTTTCTCCTGTTTCGCAATTCCAATGGGCAACTTAAATATCCGGAAAGAGAAAAAATAACTTATAAGCACTTCCTCATATTATCTTTCGTTTTTTTTCTAGAAATGACTTGCATTTCAGAATGGCAAAAAGGTATCAAGTTTCCATTTGTTTTCCTAAGCTTCGTCATCTGAAAACATGTCGTATTATTGAATACTCTTATCAGAGGATTACGAAGATGTATTCTGTTAAGGCATTCGAGTTTAAGGTATCCGACTGGTTTAAAATCGTCGTTTTCGATGAAATTATCAAAACAAATTATGACTTAATTTTGTAGCCTGTTTAATCAGCTTTCTAAAACTGTCTCACTTTTTACTCTACGTGAATTACAAATGGAGTTACAGCTGTTTTATTACCGAACTGTTACCATTATTTTATGTTGCATGAAAACTTTAAATGTGTTTTCTGAGAAATGATATTTTTGAGGAAAGCTGTCGACCGTAACATTGATTTCTCAAAACGTTATTCAAGTATTGACATGAAATTTTCTGAGATTGTTTTCTGTAATATGCTTGATGTTTTCCTCTAAAAACTAAGGTCAATTTTAAAATCAAGTAACATTTTTAAGTGTTTAAATATAAACGAAAAGCATTTTTTATGAAAAATTACCAGTTTGGTAACTATGTTCAGCTACATCTCAAAACTATTTTGAAGTACACGAAATATTTTAGAGCATAACCCAGATAACTGTCATAGAAACGTACTTCTACAAGGATTTATGTATATTTAGAATATGATTTTGTGTATGGCTGTTAGCGTAAGACAAATATTTCAGTCATTTTTCTTCAAATTTCTTAGTTTTTTTAAAAAAAATATTATAAGGAAAGCCTAATTTTACAATATTTTCATAGTTTTAAAACATATGCAGTTGAAAAATAACATTCAAAAATATATATAAGTTATTTTTCAAAAAAATGTCTCCGAACACAGTCGGATACCTTAACTATTTACTTAGATAAATTAAGAGAAAAAGAACAGAAGAAAAACACATAATATGATATTTTACATACAGCACCTTTATTTTTTGAATGAAACCAGCGGGAGTGGTCTCCCTTAAACTTTCTCGAATACTTCCCGAAAAAGGTGCTGTTTCCCATCCCCCCCGTGGAAAAAAAATTCGAACCTACTGTAACCCAGAATCCAGTCACTATCAGAAGGTTGTTCATTATAGATTATAGTGATTGTAAAATATTTATGTAAAGAATCAAATTCAATGAGATGCGTACCGATTAAAACGTCACTCTTGCCGGCTCAATGACAAAGTGACGTAATCCTTCCGCGTGCACAGAGATTGCTACCAGTACGCGTGCGTATGGAGAATCGGATTAGAAAAATCAATTATGCAATTTGAACGCCTTTTTTCAACCGATTGAAACGAAATGTAGACACAGATCTATAATTAATGTTAGCAACCGGCATACCAATTTTTATTTATCTAAGCCAAAGGGTTTAGGAGATATAATTTTTACAAATATGCTATTATACAGTCCGACAGACCATCAACCCTTCGACGGAATTGTCCCAAAATTTGATACGGACCTACATTCATGATGATAAAACTGTGCCAAATTTTATCCATCTAGCTATTCATGTTTTTGAGTTATAGTGTTCACATGAACGCGGACAGACAGACTTCCCGCGCACGGATGTTGTCCAAAATTTGATAGAAACCTGAAAATTATGTTTAAAGATCACATACCAAATTTCATCTCTGTGTCTCTAATAGTTTTCTAGTTATCGTGTTCACAGACAGACAGACATAATTCCAAAATTGTGTTTTCCAGACTCAGGGAGGTCTAAAACGTGGAGATTCGTCAAAATCTCGAGTTCGAAATTTTTTACGATTACGATACTTTCTCTTTGTATACTTCGTATACGAGAAAGTAAAAACGGCAGTAAAAGATATAGATAAAATATGTTTCGTTTTCGTATATTTTTTGCATTTCTTTACTCAATAGTTCCAATGTTACATTGTAATATGTGCTTTTATGATCGCTTTATATATCCAACGAAAACATTTAATGATGCACAATGAGAAAGAAACACTTCGTTGAGTTACGCAAATTATGTTCCGCTTTTTTCTCCAACGACTTACATTTTCAGAAAGGCACATTGTATCAAGTTTCCATTTGTTTTCATAAGCTTCCTCATTTGAAAACATTCCATACAGTTAAATACTTTTATCCGAGGATTTTGAAGACGGCTTCTGGGGCTGTTAGCAGAAAATGGAAACTTTGTGGAAACACTTTTAAACCCCGGTAGTACAAGGTTTCATTTATAGGATGTGCAAAATTGTAAAAGCAAATGGTTGTTGGTAAATATTTTAAATTAACAAAAACAGTGCCTCGTTTTTGTAAAAACGATTTCAAGCGAACCTCTAATCATCACTGTCTTCAAATAACGCATCTCTTTACAAAACCCTTAATAGGGGTAGGAGTCCTAAAACATACTATAATTTCACCCATATTCGAAAATTAAGCCTACAATGAAGTGAATAGTTTTGCTGATTTGAAATTTTTAATACCACACGCGCACAGGCACGCGTGGTTTAAGATGACAATTCCTTGCCGAGTGACCATAGCCAGAGCAATTATAACATATTGTGTGCACCTATTGTCCGCAAACACCTAAAGTTTAATCCAATATCTTATTATGATGGAAATCTTAAATAAAGAATTTTATCCGAACGACTACATTTTCTTGATCCATTATATGCCAAAACTACTTTACTTCATTTTATCAAATATAATAATAATAACATTATTAAAATATGAACAGAAACACTCTTTTCAATCACTTCAATTGTATAATTAATTTTAAATTAGAATTATTTTTATTTTTAATTTTAAAAATGTTTTTCTAACTTCTATAGTAGTCAGTTCAATATTTAGGCACAACAATCAAAGCTAAAATTTCCTCTGCTTAGGAAGAATTAAATACAGTAATAAGAGTCCCCCAAAAAAGGACAATGTTAAAAAATGAGTTAAAAGAGATATCAACGCCAGTTGCATTACATACATCGTCGACCTACAGCTAAAAGTCAAAAGAAAAAAATGAGTTAAGGTGTTCTTGTTGTTCTAAAAAGTCATCTCTGTAACGGTAAAAAGTTGTATAAATCAATATATGTGCAGCGTATATCATATACTGACAATATATTGATATGCGTGATATTTCCCGTCTTTTGACTTGGTCACTATTCGTTGTATACCGTCGATATATGTGTTAGATAATGAGTCAAAGAATGTTCAAGGTTTTCAGATTGAAGTCGGTTCTTTCCTTTAGATGGTTTTTTAAAGACATTTAAACAATTTTTGCATTACTAACAATTAAAATATGCTCTTATATCAGTGGCATATTATATTTTGAGCAAGAACTTCACTAATCTGCTGCCATCAACAGTGGCGTAACGGGAGTGAGTGGCGCTTGGGTCATAAAGTGATTTTTTTACCCCCCCCCCCTTCCCTTTTCATCATCAGTGGCTTGGCTTGTGTAAACTACACGGAAAACCATAGGGAGTGTTCTCCCCAAAACTTTCTCGCAAACGAATAACACGCGTAGGGGGGAGGGAATACACCGTTGGCCGGAAAAAGTGCTGTATTCCCTAAGGTAGGGAAAACACTCGCTCCAGCGTTCGCAGCTTTATTTTTGCGAAGAATGGAGAAAATACCGAATAGGTAATTTCAACGCCTTTTTTTAAACCGATTTAAACGACAATTGGATACAAATCTACAACTAGGGTTTCAAGACCACATACGAAATTTCATTAATCTAAGTAATTTTGTTAAGAAGTTATGGCGTTCAAAAGTATGCGATTATGCATAAACACAGTAATATTTTGACAGACGGTCAACCATTTAACGGATTTGGCCCAAAATTTTATACGGACCTACATTACTGATAAAAAGAACTGTGTACCAAATTGTATCCATCTAGCTATTTAAGTTTTTGAGTTCACATGAACGCGGACAGATAGGCAGACTTCTCGTGGACAGATTTTGTCCACAGTTTGATAGAAACCTACAAATTATGTGTCAAGATCACATACCGAATTTCATCCCCGTAGCTCTAATAGTTTTCGAGTAATCGTGTTCACAGACAGACATAATTCCAAAATTGTGTTTTTCGGACTCAGGGAGGTCTAAACCGTGGAGATTCGTCAAAATCTCGAGTTCGAATTTTTTTGGCGATTACAATACTTTCTCTTTGCATACTTCGTATACGAGAAACTGAAAATACCGGATCATTGTATTTTTTCCCCCTCTGCTCGATTCGGCCTCATTGGCTTAGCAAGCATACAAGGTATTAATTTTAAGCTCCTTCACCATATTTTGCTTTAAAAATGGCATAAACACAGTAATATTTTGACTCCATGGCGCCCCCTAAAATTGGCGTCCGGGTCATCCATACCCCCTTGCCCCCTCCGATCGCTACGCCACTGGGCATCCATCCAAATGCACTTAGCTCGCCAAGAATATTATCACTAAGTAAAAGCGAAACGCTAATTAACGTAATTAATTAATTAACGCTTACGTACAGAAAAAAATACCTTTCTATAATGTGATGATGTTTACTGCCTGGAATACTATAAGGTGTGCCCAAATGAAAAGGAGACCTTAGCTCTATCGGCGTTGTATCGAATCCCAGTGAGTTAATGTGCTAGCCGATAGATGGCGTGGTGGTATTCCCAGTTGCACCTGCGTAGTTAACGGCTTCGCATCAATATCCTCATTTCTGGAGAGTTGTTGCCGCAGTTCGTTGCATGATGGATTCCTCCAGATCAGCACAAAACGCAGTTATCCAATTCGCGCAGAAGGGGAGCATGCTTCACAGATTTATCGCAGGATGAAATAGGTGTAGGGAGAGCAGTGTCTCGCACGATGCACCATATTCAGGTGGTGTCAGCGTTATGAGGCGGGACGCGTAAACATCAAAGACTTGCCTCGCCCTGGGAAGGCGCACGTTGTGACCAACAGTGCCACGATTCCGGCTGTAGATGAGCTCATACGGCAGAATCGTCGGAACAACACACTTGAAATTGCTGTTGAACTGTCGATAAGCAAAAGAACTGTGCATCACATAAACCACAGAAGGTTGGTTATGGCAAAGTTTGTGCACAGTGGGTGCCCAAGCATCTGTTAGAGAATCAGAAGACGGCGAGAATGGGTGTTTGCCTGACCCAGCAGTTTCCGCACTGAAGCCATCCACTCCCTTCATACGCGCTGGGATCAGTGTATCAATGTCAATGGCGATTATTTATAGTTATACTGTTCCACATGAACTGTAATTAGAATATTGTTATTAAAATTTCTTTACATATAACTATAGTCTCCTTTTCATTCGGCACACTTTATATATGAATATTACGACATGCGTGGTGCAAAAATAGTTGAAAATGCTCCATATGGCAGACCAACTTTCTATATGGCAGAGTTGGACCATGAATGGCCAAATTTGGCACAACGTCGCCAAGAAATAGTTTTTCAAAAATTTAATTGGATATTTGATAAATTAAAAATTAATCAAAATTTTAACGTTTATCCTCAATAACTTCGGTGCCTATTATCACATAAAAATCATTTTTACACCACCAGTGTTGTTAGTGTATTTTTGGTTTTATGGAGCTTTTAATATTTAACGCAAAAAGCATATTCTGGAAAGAACCGGCAGATGGCGTAATAGGTCTTGACTCCTCCCCTCTGTTAACTGTACACGTGTACCTGACTTGAAAAGCAGGTTTTCAGGAGATGTTACAGTGTGTGTAAATAGAGCGTTGGTCTTGTTTTCATTACTGTTGTATATCTATCTGTAAAATGGCTGTTATGCTGCGGTTTGTATGTGTAAGCGCGCTCATCGTCAGCAACAATAGATGTTCCTGTCTTGCTCCATCCCATTAAATTGAAGATGCCCCACAGCAGAGTGATGTTTTCTCCACTACAGCATACTACCTTGAAACAAGTGTAAAATACAAAAAATAAGCTTTATGGTGGTAGCAATTTCATTTCCGTGCAATTTGTTCTTGAATAACTTTTTCAAAATTAGTTTTAAACACAATTTTATAACAAATGCTTCTCCTTTATATAAACGCGTGCCACAAAATAGAAAGATTACGAATAATCGGTTTGAATATTTTAATATCTCTCCTGCGAATAAGCAAATATAAATACGGTACAACCCCGATTGACAGAACTAATAGTTCAACTCCTCGAGTACATCTCTACCAATGAAGACCAGCTTAATTCTTTAATCCCGAGGCGACTTTTTTCTTGTAGACCCTTTAAAACCGGCAGTTTTTGGGAGAAAGTGACACGAATTGGGCTCTCCCAACCTGGATGTTCATTTACCCCACCACCCCAGCCGTCCTATAACATTCCCTTAAGGTAACTGACTGGTTTAAAATCGTCGTTTTTGATGAAATTATCAAAAAGTTTTTTATGACTTAATTTTGTGTGTAGCCTGTTTAACCAGCTTTCTAAAACTGTCTCACTTTTTACTCTACGTGAATTACAAATGGAGTTACAGCTGTTTTATTACCGAACTGTAAGCATTATTTTATGTTGCATGAAAACTTTAAATGTGTTTTCTGAGAAATGATATTTTTGAGGAAAACTGTCGACCGTAACAATGATTTCTCAAAACGTTATTCAAGTATTGATATGAAATTTTCTGAGATTGTTTCCTGTAATATGCTCGATGTTTTCCTCTAAAAACTAAGGTCAATTTTAAAATCAAATATTATTTTTAAGTGTTTAAATATAAACGAAAAGCATTTTTTATGAAAAATTACCAGATTAGTAACTATGTTCAGCTATATCTCAAAACTATTTTGAAGCGCAAGAAATATTTTAGAGCATAGCGCAAATAACTGTCATAAAAATGTACTCCTACAAGGATTTATGTATATTTAGAATATGATTTTGTCTATGGTTGTTAGCGTAAGGCAAATATTTCAGTCATTTTTCTTCAAATTTCTCAGTTGTTTTTTTTAATATTATTTTGAAAGCCTAATTTTACAATATTTTCATAGTTTTAAAACATATGCAGTTGAAAAATAACATTAAAAATATATATAAGTTATTTTTCAAAAAAATGTCTCCGAACACAGTCGGATACCTTAAGGCACACGAAAATGGGCTGTGGTTGGCTAGGGTAATTGGACCGCCTACCTCGCTCATCTCCTAAGAGACCTCAGAACCTCACCTGATTGTTTTGACTTGTCCAGGGCATGTTTTCCATTATATACCATTCATTTTCTAAAAAAGGGAATTTTATTTGTGGAAGAGTTAAAAACACAAAAATAATACCAGACAACGATAAGAAGTAAGAGTTCGGTGGATGACTTCATCAGAAGCCATTCATCCATGCAGATCCAAAACTGGAATAGGTTTTCTGTAGAGGAAAAAGACTTTAAGGTCTTATTTAATATCCTCTAAGGTCTGAACCCATTCCGGAATGTATTGGAAAGAAAAACATTTATCCACAAAGAAGAAATTAAAAACAGTCTTTAATTAGCAGACTTTAATCCTCGTTCATCATGATCGGTAGGAAGCGACATGAATTGGGCTCTTCCAACCTGGGTGGCCATTTACGCCACCCTCTGCTATAACCTTCTCTTAACGCGCAAGGAAATGGGCTGTGGTTGGCAAGGATAATTGGACCCCCTACCGCGCTTGTCTCCTAAGCGATTTAGAACCTCACCTCCCCTCATAAGAAGCTGACCGCCTCAGACCTGCCTTCGTCGCTGTTAAGGGGAAATTTTTAGACCACCTCCCTCAGTCTGGAAGGGGTGTAAGAGGACAATTCCTTGCCGAGTGATCATAGCCGGAGCAATTGTGACTTTATTCCTTTTCCTATAGTTCTCTATTTTGACTATTAAGTAGAATAGGTTGGTCAGGTTGAATATATTCTTGTAATTAGCTGTCTTCTTTATTTCTAAAAAGGAAGAGGGGATGCAGGGTCTTCTTGTTGGAAATCTTTTTTCTCTATTTCCTCTTTAATTTCAGCAGAGTCCACATGGAGACCTCTCAGGACTACTTTCAGCAGCTTTTCCTCTGATGATTCGTTAAGGATGAACTCGAGCTTTTCATCATTTAACAGCTTGATTATTTACGTTCTATTCTCTGGATTTGCAGGTCGTATGTGGATGAATCCGAAAAGGAATTTATTCTCCGTGCATGGGAACTTGGTATGGATTTCTTGCAGGATAGCTAATCTGGTTCCGCAACGTCGCTTCCAACAAAGGCTTCCGACTTAAAATCCAACGATTGCTACACCACCTTAATGATTTTCAAGAGCTTTTTCGAATAAATCCATTATCGTCTTTCACTTCAAACCTTTTCCATTCCTGCAAGCTTACATTTTTTGCGCCCTCTTCGCCGAAGTGACAGCGCACCTGAACTATTCTCCGCTTCCACACAGAAGAACTTCCATTTTATGGAGAAAAGAACAATCAACAGAACAGACACACTCGCATTTTAGTTTTTTTGTGTGGACTTCTTTATTTGATTAGTTTTATTTTTCTCCCTTGTTTGTTGATATTTGTACATTTCATACTCATTTTTCTTTCCTTTTCACAGTTTTTGTTTGTATGTGGTTTTATATGATACTCCCCTTAGTTTCTTGTATATTATCCCAGATTTTTGGATTTGTATTTTTGTAATCTTTTCCATCTCTCTGCATTCGCTATTATTTGCTGGACAGTTAAGGAACGTCTGTCGATGTCGCTCCCACTTCATGTTTAAATAACCAAAAGGTTATGGTCACAGGGGCATGAAGTGGTGTTCTGTTCTGTAATTTTCACACGGCTTGAGGCTCATGGAGGCTGGGTAGGTTTTGATGGTTTTTATTGGTGGCTCTTTCTACAATTCATAATACTTGTTAGCTGTGGCTATTGGCTCTTCCGTAGCAATTTTCCGTATTTTTGTTGCTTTCCTCGGGGATGCAACTTGGAAGTCCATATCTGAACCGTTTTCTGGCATCGGGATTGTTGAGCGGTCGTCATCTGTAGTGCCGTTTTCTATCAGAGGGCAATTCACACTCCCAACATCCTCATTGTCAGATTCCGTGTAATCCATTCCTGTCTGTACATCATTCGTTTGGCTTT
>BGPR01039489.1:0-14288 GCA_013235015.1 Araneus ventricosus
ATATGATGGCTGGATGTGGATTGTCTGATACATAAATTCTAAATTCTGTTCAGTGATTCTGATAATCCCTTCTGGATCAGACTAGATTCGTTTGATGTAGATTCTCAATATTATCAGATGGCTGCACACGATACGTTAATCAACTGTACTACAAAAGTGTGATCTACTAAAACTCACGTTGGCAAGAAGCAGCTGAAATATTCGCCTGAAAGTTTCAATCATCAAAATAAATAATATTTTTCTTCTCTAATCAAAGACGAAGTAACAATTTTATAACTCCTTTCCCCACAGAAAGGAACTTCACAACTTTCAAAGTACATTTTAGAGAAAGTTATCAAACTAGCTTTACAACTTTTCTCTCACATTAAGCTGACTTTAAACAACGATAATATATATTTTGGACCATGATCACACTTTTACTCTCTTCTAAATCTCTACCGTTACAGAAATATGGATTTTTTTTATAGTTTTCCAAAAAATCATTTGACGTTATGAAACTGTGGTTACATCTTATGTTATGCTCCGAGAATTTCCTTGAGTTTCTTTTAAAAACTTTTCTCGTTTATTTGCAAAAAAAGCCATTTTCAGAACTTCGATGTAATTACTGTGCTATAGTTTCCTGATATTTTTAATGTTTAAAATAAGATCAAGAATCAATTTTCTACGAAATGCTATCGTAAACAAAAATTACAGGAAGGCCAGAAACTCTTCGATGTTATTACTTTCATGGGAGAGAGGATTATTATGATAATTTGAATTTTAGTTGAGTTTATAATCAAATTGAAGAGCTTCAGTATCAGTCATTACATAAGGATAACTCTCCGTAATTTATTATATAAAGATTATTCCCGAAAAGTCGTTATATATATTGAAAGGAGTTTAGAGGCCTAGCGAATATTATGTGTAACGTAGACCCACAAAGGTTGAGGTGTTCAGCAGAAACAAAAATAATTTGGGGTGTATTTTGCGTTTTTAATATTTTAATTGTTAACCACAATCTAACTCGTGATTGTTAAATTTTTTCAAAATGGGTTTCATATTTAACGTGTTAAAACCAAATTCATGTTTAATCCACTAGGGAAAACCATGATATAAATTTACTTTTTGAATGAAAGTCCTTGAATTAAATGAAATTAAAAATATTATTCGCTTTGTTTTAGTGAAAAAGAAAGTGAAGTGTAATTACTCTTAACTGAAATGAAAATGAATGAAGAAATTTCAAAGAAGATGGTACTTGAAATAATATTCCTGAAAAATCCTACGTGGCATCTCATCCTTCTCGCGAATTTTCATTCTTTTTTCAGGAGACAATTGTAAAAGAAATCGATTCTATAAATTAATCCTTTCATAACGATAATATTCATTCATTTCATTTAATTGAATTTTATAGCTATTTAAAATTAAATGATTTAAATAAATGATTCAAAGAACATTGAAGATATTTTTCATCATCGTGCTGTAAAAGACCGTAACCATTAGGGTTTTAAGATATTTTGGTTTAAAATTTCGTATTATGCGAAGAATAGTTAAGAAATCCTAAACTATCTTTTCCTCGACTTTTATTTTTAACGATTTCGCTCAGTGAATCTCGAATTTCCTTTAAGTTATTTTCTATGACTTAATATATAAGGCGCAGTTTTCACAGCGAACAGAGAAATTGACGAAAATTACTTTGAAAACTCCGCGGAAAATTCCCATTTCCTTTCTAAATGCGGAGCAACAAAATGACTTTTCCATTTTTTGTCCTAACGGAATTCTTTCTAAATCATTTAAAAACAGATGATTCGAACTTGCAACTTCTTTTGAAAAAGTTGTTACATTTTCTTAGTGAAATGGACCGAAAGGAAATGCATTTATCACATTTTCTTTGTCAGAAGCTCTAGTTATAACTTTTGCTTATTCAACGTTTTCATTCAGTGCATTTCTTGAAATTTTAGTATAAATAAAGGGTTCGATTGAATAAATAGAATTTGTAATGTATTGAATTCCATTGATGCCTACAAATTTCTCTTTATAATTTTAAGTAAAATGATATTATAAAATTGAAACTACATTTTAAAGACCAAATTAACGGAATTACATAACAATCTTAAAATAACCAAATATATTAAAATATTCAAAATTACACTGTCAACCGACCGAAATTTCTATTTTTGCGTATCCTTTACTATGTAACGAAAAGAGTTAAAATTTTTAAATTAAACTCTTTTCTAAGAACTAATATTCTTATTTTCTGTTATATTCGGCATTAGACTTGTTCAAAAAAGGAAAATAACTATAATTTATCTTCGTAATTAGTAAGGAAGAGTGCGATAGATAAGAGAGGGTAGAGAGTTCATCGCTAGAACTTGTACCGTAAATACTTAACCGTCTGAGAGGTTAATTAAAAAAGGTTAACGTTCAGAACTGATTCTCCGCATTGTTTTCAGAGAAACTAAAAAGGCACCGAAACGAATTATTCAATTCGTTTCAGTTTATTAATTTTGCTTCAGTGATAAACTATATACATAAAACGCTAAGGTGGTGGCTCAGAAAAGAGGTTAGTTTCCCTTTTGCCGATGGCAACGATCGGTTTGTTAAGGAAAAAAACGGTAGCCTCCGTCATGTTAGGCACAACTTCATAGTCATAGCCTGTTACTATATTCGTTCTGGTGTAAAATAACATTTTCACAAAAAAAAGAGTTTAAGATGAAGAAGTCACAATATTTCTTACAATATAATGAAACTTTGGATTAAATTATTCAAAAGAGATCAGTTATAAATGAAGCAGATGGGCTTAGGCGACCCAGAGAACGTTCAGATCACGTCAAAATAGTTTAAGTAAGCGAAGATAAAATCGCTCCAATTCACAAATTGAGGTGAACATCTTGAAACTTACTATTGTGAACACTGTACGTAGGCTACTTTTCTGTTATGCGCACACTTGGCGCACATTTGTTTTGTCTTGTTAAATTTTCTTGGAGGGCTGTAACGCCAAGTTGACTCTATAAGCGTCAAGAAAATCATAATATGCCTATAACTGAGCTGAGATACTCTGCTCGGGATCAAATAGTAATAATATAAACCTTCAAAAGTCGCTTTAGATAATGTCGCAGCCCCACCTATTAACGAAATCTCAACTATTTTTTTTTCTTCTTTTTTTCCAGTTTTCACAGAACGCGTCACTTGTACAACATACTAGTGATATTTTGTTTCGTTTGGAGCCATATAACCGTTTCTAGGACTTTATGAATTGGCGAACCTTAATCAAAGGTAAAAATTCTACATTAAATAGAAATACGTCACTGTAGTGTTGGGATTCTCAAATCGCATTCGCTGGTGGAGGGCTCCCTCCTCCCCCGAGGATCGGGGATTGTTTTTTGTTAATCAGTCGAGTTGCGAACTCGAAGGCTAAAGGAACGTTCGTAAGGCGCCGGCGAGTGAGACCGGGATCCCAACGAAAAGTGTAGCTTTAAGATTGACTTGGTTGACCGGAAAGGGTCCAGACGTATTTTTCTGTGTGTGCTGTTGCGGGCAGCGAAGTGCTTCAACGCTCATTCTTTTTTGTGCTTTGTGAAGCTGACTGCGAAGGGTCGCAACAATTATTTTCTACGTGTTGTCCTATTCGTTAATTTAGTGTTTGTCCTGAATGTCATGTAAATAAACTGCTGTTTGTTATCACATCTCTGGTAATCCATTTAAAAGATCCAACAACACCACCTTAAAAAGGGCCACGATCATCACAGGCACAATCCCGGTTAACCGAACTAATGGGGGAGAAACGTTTCAGATAATGACTTTTTCGGGTAAGCAATGAACATCGATTACCATTTTGTATCTAATTACAACATAAAATTCTGAAATGTTTGGAGTGTAAAGCGAATTCAAAACTCTCTTTGTAGGTTACACTTATGCTCTTCATTAAAGTTAACCAAATATTCGCACCAGAGAGTTCGGACGCAATGCGTTTGACAGGCACAAGTAATCAATATCATAGCGGTTTAGATCACAGAGTGTTTTAAAGTTTTTACGATTATGTGTTTTCGATTTTAATTATATATGCGTTTGCAAAATTACGACTTTGTGTATTCTCTGTGTTCAACTTTTTATTTTCTAGGCATTTTTTTATTTACTCGTTGTGGCTTTTGTTCTTTGTGTGTTTGTTGTTTATAGCACTCTGTAAATAGAGTTTTCTCTATAGTGTGATTTTCTTTAAATAAATAAATATCGTAATTAATATTGGGTAATAAATATGGGTATTAACCCATTATTTTTTGCTTTATCTTTCTAAAATTAATAACTCAACCTTTTGGGGAGGATCAGAAGAAAATATTGGGGACATGCTTGCAAAAAGCTTCGCCTTCGCGATTATTTTGGTGTAGTACAGTGCGTCTTTTTTGGATTTACAATAGCAGACGCATTCTGGATAACATGGGTTTCGCTTACCCGAAGTTCGGTTAACTGAGGTTTTATTGTATAATGAAAAATGAATTAAATTAAGTCTCTTGGAGAAAATACAATATATCTAAGGTCAAAATTATATTGAAACTATAACTATCGGAGAAAATATAATTTGTTTCCCGATATATACATATATTTCTTAATAGCTAAATATTTTTCTCTAATTAAGGCCCTAACTTAAGAGAAGAATACAAAAGTGGAAGTTAAATAAAAATGAACATTTTGTTTTACAGCCGGAGTTTCCTCAAAAGCAGCTTATAAAAAGATTATACTCCGAAATTTCATTTTTTTAGAATAGGAACTTTTACGCATTATTTTCAATTCCTTAGCCTGCAGACGATTTTCTTTTTATTCGGGTTCTACCTGTTTATCGACTTGAAAAACGAGATCTTAATAATACGGGGAAGAAACCGGATTATATTTTACTTAACTTTCTTTATTAGCTTTTGATATGCAAAATTTAAACACGCCTACAGACTGGAGAAGAAAATTGGATAAAATATTTTTATTAGTTTTCAGTATGAAACTCCTTCCTGGTTAAGCTCACTAAAGAAAATAGAAATTTTATCCACGTAAGGAAGATAATATCTTCGTTGTGAGTTATTATTTGTTATGGTTGGAAGTTTTCTACTAATAACAAAACAAAACGATAAGGTTACAGCGGAGATAAATTTGATTTATGGAGCTTCTAAAATGATTTGATAACTTTCTTTATTTTGTCACGTACAATTTAAAGTTAATGATATATATATATATACCTCTAGAGAACATTCACATTGGAAATTACTGGAAATACTCTCAAATAAAAGGCTGAGTGAAACAAAAGATTACGAAATATTTTTCTTGTTTGTTGAGTTTTTGTAGTATTTCACTTTTTGTGAACATTTTCCTTACGAAACTAGAAGTCCAGGATTATATGTGGCGTCTTTAAGCCCAAGCGATAACAAAATCCATTGATTCAGTGCTGTATAATTTTAGATACCTGCTTTTGGTCACGTCGAGTGATACCACTGATCATGGATTTTAAAAGTATCTTCACTGCTATTTGCATTTGCGGTCATTCTACGCCAATTTTCCAATATTTCCCAATCTACGCATACCTTTTGATGCGAATTCCTGACTTCATCCATAAACTTTCAGTCCGTGAAGTGCATAAATGTGCTTAAGGAGACAAAAATGAACCACAACATCATATAATTGACCATGGCCTTCCTCTGTATTTACGGTTTCCAACCTTTATTTCGTCTCTGGACATTGCATCCTGTACACAACATTCTCTATGTCCATTCTCCCGGGATATAAAACTATGTGACTTTATCCTGTGGGTTTATTTGAAGTCCAAAGTCTCTCTTGGTGGGGTCTCGACCTTCACAGCCTCAAAGGCTTAAAAAATATCAATTTGTGGAAAACCTTCATCATTTTTTTCCCTTAGAGAGAAACCGAAATTCCGCTCTTTGAATTGTCGATATTTTTCTTCTTCTTAATGGTATTCAACTGAAAATTTTATACAAATTTCCCTGTAAATCTGGCTTAGTTGTGGAAGAAAAATTACGCTTGTCTGTCTCTACAGTCCGTAGGCACAAGATTCGCTCAGACTGCATTGGCCAGGTTGCGTAGTGGACACATTAAAAGCTTAAAATTCATCGATAAGGAAAAAATTTTTCTTCTTGCCCTTGTTCCTGTCCTGCTTCTCCTGCCCATATTATTGACTGCATTGGCGCCTCTACGAGGCAGCTGTGGAGTGGGGAGGGCAAAGGACTTGTGGAGTTGTTAGAGCGACATGGTGTCATGGACCTGGTCTAATCTTGGGCCGGGGGGACATGAAACAACAACAGAAAAATTACGCTACATCTCGCACATGCGCAGTAAAAAAGTATTTACCGCGAGTGTTCATATTTCCACCAATATTCAATGTATTTATTTGAAATTTTATTACAATGCCTCGCTAACATATTGTCGAATATTCTGTAAGTTTCATATAATTTGGTTGAAAATTCTGCATTTTTTTAAACAAAATACACGCTGGAAAATTTGGGATTTAAAAAATAAAAATCTTTATGTCTTCAAGAATATATGTGCTATTTTTACGAAAGTGCTTGTAAGCGATCAGCATATTAAGCATAACCAATGATGAAATTTGCAAATCATTATCAGCTTTCTGTGAAACAGGGTGAGCTGAAATTCCTTTTTGTCTTCATCAATTTCCGTTCGGTCCCATAAATGCCCTCCTGACCTAATCTTTATTGTAAAATGTGAATTCAATCGTATTCATTACATAATTGAAGTTCAAATTCAGTTCTTCGAAACTTTCTGGAGAAATTACAAACAATGAGAAAATACGAAAGTGCCCGGTTAATTTTGATTATAAAGTGTAGATTAAATATGATTGAAGCATGGTTAACGAAACAAGATTCTAAAATCAAATTGTTCAAACGCAAAAGTTTACCACTCTTATCTACTAGAGCCGAACTCTCATTTCCCTATACATTAAGGACATTTTTAACAATATATCGAGGATAGCAATTTAAGGTTACACTGTACTATCCTATAACAAAATTGCGACACTTATGCGAACAGTTAGGCTGACTGCAAACCGTTATCTTAACTGTGTTAAATCTAATACCAAATTCGGCGAAATATCGCTTGAAAAATGTCAAGTTTGGCGGCAGTATCGTATTCTCAAGTCAAAACCTATTTAATTTTGTAAAGAGTAAAAGAAACAAGCAAATGAGCGTAAAGAAAACATTGTATTTAAAATTATTTGTCAGTCTGCTTTAAGAAGTTCGACATGATTGTACTAACTCTATGATGTCTTATCGTTATGGTTAACTCGAAAGATAATTTCTTTTCCTTATACAAGTATTCATAATCTATTGAAAATGAAAAAAGTTGTTTACAGATATCAATTTCTCATATAACGATGATCCCATATTCAAAATATCGACATTTCGATTTAAAGACAATTTATTTTGAGAGATGAGTTGCTTCCATACAAACTTTCATTGCTGTTTTACGAATAGATGATGCAAAAATCGAAGTTCAGCGGAAACATACCTTTTATATGTTTTTATATTAAAAATATGGATTGCTGTCTAAAATTGAATAAATAGAATGAAGAATAAAATTTTTTCTTGTAAAGCAGATTCAAAAATCGCGAAATGAGCAAACATTATATTATATGAGCAAACATTAAAGTAAAACAAAATTGGCCTGGGGAAGATTTCTGCATTTTCTTTATACTACTTATTTTCCGTCTGATCGATGTCAACAGCCCGATGCAAAATAAGATTGTGTAAGTAAAATTCTATACTTTTTTTTAAAAAAGAAAGAATTTCGGAAGACTAAGGAATACTGAATTCCTTAGTCTTTCTAAATTTGGCGTATCACGATAGGTTCTATTAGTTCCGGATAGGAGAATTTTTAGGATCGGTGAATAAAATTAATTTAATGCTTGCTTTGTTTGCAAATTTTAAACCCCGAATTTTCTCCATTCTAATTTAACATTTAAGAGTATATCTGTAAAAACAAAGAAATAGAGGAAAAGAAATACAAAGAATAAGACACACTTTGCATTGACTCAAAGGAAGAACGGATTGACATTATTCTGTTGGCTGGGAGTGGTACCACCCGTCATGTAGCTCGTAAGTTCAATGCATCTCACAGAAAGCAGTAACCCATGGCAACACCGTGGCAAAATTTATCAAGAAATTCAAAAGGACTGGTTCCGTCGCTGATGCAAGCAGATCTGGAAAACCACATGCGCCAAGAAATGAGGGTACGTCAACATAAGTGCCAGCAGCGATGGCCAAGAGCCCCACAAAAGGGACCCGACGTCTCTCCACGCAAATGAGAATCAGCCATAGCTTTGTTATGCTCATTTTGTGGGTTAATAAGTTCAGGAATCAGCCACAGTAGTGGCATGCGCATTTTGCCGGCTAACAAGTGGCACCCATACAGCTGCAGATGCTGTAACATCTGACAGAGGACCATCCAGACCGTAGGGAAGAGTTATGTGAGTGGGCACAGAACATGCACGAGAATGTACCTGGTCAAAAGTGGTTAGAGAGATTGCCATTGTGTGTCGACATGGAAGGGAAGCATGTGGAACATATTCTGTAACTGTAGCATCATATGATACCATTTATACGAATAAAATGAACATTAGTCAACGCCTTCACTATTTATATGGAGACTTATGACTCACCCGTGTATGTAATCAGGTTATCCAGTTAAATGATTGCATCACACTTAATTGCTTATGTTAGAAACTTTGCTATTATTGGATTTACACTATGCAGTGATTCATATTTATACCACTTACCTATTAAAATTTTATTTTTAATAATTGAAAAACTAATTAGTAAAATAATTTATATCCTAAATTATTGATTTGAAATGTTAAAGTAATTTCAAGAAATATTTCGTATTAAAATAATTTTTTAATAATTATTTAAGGCAAAACTTTTTCATATTTCTTCTTGTTTTCTTATTTTTATGGAAATAATATATTCTAAAAATAATTATTCATATTTTTAAGGTGTAAGATTTTTTCCCTAATTTTGAAAGCATAAGATTTATGAATCCCTTTTTTTTATGCGTTCAAAATCTAAACTATCTCGTCCTGTATAAAATGAAATCATTTTTATACATAGATGAATCTAGAGCATAACAAAGGGGAGAAAGAGTTTTTGAGGGGAAAAAAAATAACTCAAAACTTCAAAAAAGAAACTGGAGGATTCTTTTTCATTGTTGGATGTCTTGTGTCTAATTGTCTTAGGTGCTTTTCAACTCAAATAAAGAACATCAGCTTACGTTGCCACTTTGAGGAATTTTTGCAAAGCTTTTTGAAGCCAGGTATATTATAAGTCCCTTTTGATATTACATTTGGTACTTTAAGAAAAGAGGGGGATATTTTGTTTTATTAAAATTAGTGGTAATTTCTTTTTTAAGCAAATACGACTTGAGTGCGCAAAATATTTTTGTGTGGTATCAAGATATTTATCTTTTTACTTTTGTCTCATCAAAAAGTGTACTTTTTTTAGTAAGAATTTTCTTCTAGATTTTAAAGCTGAATTCTTATAGATTTTAAAAATTAAGATACTATTTTTAATGAAAAATATCTAAATTTTTGTGTTTTATCAAAAGTCGTACTTTTGCTTGGTAAGAATTTTCTTCTGCTTTTTTCTAGCAGTTAACACTAAAATTTAAAGCAAAAAATAACTTTTTAAAAATAAAATGTCCTTTTTCATGTTACTCAAATTTCAATAAACATTATGCAATGTTACTTGTCCGAAAAATATTATGGTGATTTATACATGTATAGTAGAGTTGCCGAATTTGGACCACCTGGAAATATTTTAATGTACAGTGATGTGGAAGGAATTTTAATGAAAAGGCAGTAGTATAATTTTTTGCAGTTTATTTATTTTAAGAACAGCGTAATGAATTTTTTTATGAAATACACTTCAAAAAAGGAAATGTAGTTTTAGAAAACGTGTCATCGGTCCAGCCAAAGAAACCTTTCCTAAAATGGACTACCCAATTTTTTAAGCACAAGTAAATGAAGATGATTTTTTGATTCTCGAATTCTCACCAGTACACAATGCATGAACCCAAGTATGACATTTTAGGCACTGTATCACTTCCCTTTTTTCCTTATAAATTATATAAATGATATGTATATGAAGTTTTTATACTTTTTGATCCAAAATTTCATTGCTTTAGTATCCTTTTATTTGTTTTGACTTGCTCCAATTCCAATTTATGAAGACTACGGGTCATGATAAATGCTTTCTGGGATATCCCTGTAGTTTAAGATATTAACCCCATTCATTGATTTAATTGGTCAAATTTAAGCAACCGTTTGCGGTCCTATGTAGGTAACCTTTGGACAACAACAACAAAAAATTCCCTGGCCTTAATTTTAAACTATTTTCATAAAATGATTTAACCCAAGCACCGAGAAAGAAGAAAAGCGAGCATAAATCATTTGTTAAAAGGCTGAGTTTGCATTAAAGATTTATAATGTGTAGTTTGGCTAGTTCTCTCTTTCTATATTAACGTAAATTTCTTTTAATTTTGATCTTTCGCTCAAGTTATTTACAGTCAAATATTTCTCGGGTACTTTTACATGATCCATAAAAACTTGTATGCTCTGTTTATCACGCATATTTTGTTCTGCCACTGAAACGCTAGTCACATATTTTGACAATCAGGATTTTCTTTTGCTATTATGAGATAAAAAAAAAAATGCTTTGTTTTTCCATCTTAGCGCAAAGTGACAAGAACTGAAAATAACTTCTTCAAATCCGAGACTATACTTCAAAAGAGATTTCAAATTTAATTTCAGAAATGTCTAGACGCCATTCGTTTCGAAACAAGTCACGTTTTCAAGCACTGAAATTGCCTTTTCATAAATTAGGCAGAATGTAAAGGATAACTAATACGGTGTCTTATTTGAAGTGGAAAACTTAGAATTAAAGGCAGATTATTAAAATTGTTGTTAAGCAAAAATAAGGTAAGAAATTCCTCGTTCTGAGCAACATTTCTGTTGGTATGATAGAACATGACCAACATAAATTCTGCTTAATATTATGACAGAGTGCAGTTACTCATATGGCAGTTGTGTAAACCTTTGGTTTGCACGAAATTTTATTTTAAACTAGCCTCTTCGGCGACAAGGTTGCTCGCGGGAAATATAATTTCAGTCGAATCTCTTATGCACAATACTCCCATTCATTTTCATGGTTCCCTTTACAAATAAATTTTGAATTTCAAATTGTGATAATATTTAACCCATTTTCTTTCAGTGGCCTGTTCCGTTTGTTGTCTGCATGATCGTCCCTAATCAAACGCAAAATGTACATCTGATGTCAACATTAAAACGGAGCGGCGGATTTCACGTCCTGCAGCATGTTAGCTAGATAAAAACATACTTACAAAAAAATTAAAACATATCATTCAACATGAAGATATTACCTCAGTTTTCAACAATGGAAAATAAACACGCAAGTAAATATTTTTTAAAACAAAAAAAAACGGTTTTCAATTTCATTGCAACAATGAAATTATTTTTTAAAATTATGCCTAAAAATATCTTTTTTTCAATTTATTAAATTAGAGAAAAAAGCAACTGTGTACAACAACTTAATTAACGTCATAGGAAAGGTTATTTTTTTAAATTTTCAATTGGTGTAAAAGTAATTTTGTGATGTAATATTTTCGGAAGTTATAAAGGAAAAATGGCAAAATTTTGTTTAACTTATAATTATATAAAATTCAAATTAAAATTTCCAAAAACTGCACATTGGCACCCTCCGAAGTATGTTATTGCTAAATTTCTTAGTTCTAGGTCCAGCGACCTACCTTGTAGAGCGCCAACACACACAGAGACACACTCACATATTCTCCTTTGTTATTCGTAGAGATAATGCTTCGCCCCACCAAGTGCAGATGCACCTGGTTTTTAAAATTGTAAAATATTCTATAAATAAATTCAGATTCCGTGATAAAATATTCCGTTTTCGATTCATATATTTTTGATCAAACAACAGTTTTCTATCTTCATTCGTTTGTGAATTATTAATTTTGGGAGATTTTTCCAAATTTGCACATTTTTGTGCATTTTTTTAATATTGTTAAAATCATGGACAGAAGGTAGAAGAAAAGTAAAATGAGAATAATATAGGAGGACAAATACACTGAAGAATGTACTAATGAGCATTGAATTGAGCAGTGAATGCATTGTTTCGGATTGAAAAATAATATAAAAAGAATCAATAAATTAGCAATTACAGCAATTTGCGAACTTCATTAACGGGAAAGTTGAAAAAAGCAATTTCTTGAAAATGATGTTTTCTTTTCCAATGTTAACCAATAGATAAAAAATATTGCCTCAATTTAAAACCAGCAAAAGAAGTAAAATTTTAATAAATTCTATTAAGGAAATCTGTATAATTAAAACAATTGGCAAAACCAAAAAACAAGTCCTCAGCCCTAACCACTACACCGGTTTCGCCGATTTTTATTTTATATAAAATTTCATGACCCACAGATACGTCATGAATGGTCGCCTGCCACTATCACTGCCCTTCATTTTCGAGATATATCGCAACTTTACAAGTATACATACGGGCTATTAATATCACGAGGAGACAGCTGGTCGACGAAAGCGCCTAGTAGAAATTGAAGTTGAATGAACTCAAATGTGCATTGCTAATAAAAAAGGAAAATACAAAAAAAAAGAATCAAAATCAGTGCCCCAATGCAACATGCTAAACGATCTCTCTCCCTTTCTTCATTATGTCGTGAAAACCAGACGTGTCAATCGCCTTGTAAATTGCCTAACTAAAGTGCTTGAAGAAAGGATTTCTTCAAATAGCCTTTTATTTGCAAGCATAAAACATATTTATACATATATTTTTATACATGTAAACTTATTAACACTTAAAAGGGAATCTAAAATATGTATTTCGTCTCTCATAACAATAAATACCGAATTAAATAAAATTCTGCAGTAATTTCCTGACTTCACCAAATATTAGTAACTATGCGCAGTGCTAATAACGCAGTTAAGAAAGTGTACAGAAATATGTCACATAACTTATTTTATAGCTAAATCTCATCATACAGACGAAAAGGAAGAAGATTAACGATTACATTCGCAATCGTATTACCAATGTCTAAACCAAGATAAGCGGGCGGAATTCAGAATGCATTAATGAACTGAAACCCAATATACCAGAGATCGTTTTTGAGAACATTCGGCAACATTAGAAAGTGCTTCGTCTCCATTTCTGAATCCTAATGGGGGTTTTAATGGCCGCGCGACGGAGTTAGGGGGATATTCATAGGGATTTAATCTTAAAAATGCGCCGTTACCAGTAGAAAGCGCAAGGTAACCTTTACCAGTTAGGCAATCCCCATGACTGCAGTAACACTTCCATAAATTAAAGAACCATCACTGTCATAAAGGATGCAATTTCGAAGTAATTATTTCGCAAGCATATTTAAAAGTCTCTTTTTTTAATTTTATAAGTAACAAGTTTTCCAAAATATTGAAATGATGAAATACTGATTTGCGACGAACAGTTTGTTTAATGCTAAAGTTTTCAAGAATGATTATAGTTGTGCTTAACACTGAATGAATAGTAAACTTTTAGGGGATAAGCCTACAGACCCCGAAAGCCATAATTACGATAGTCAAACTTGGTTAGGTTTAATTAATCTTTTAGATAATCTTTCTGCAAAAATAGTTAATTTTAAGAGTAAATAAATTTATGTATAAAAAGCGTTAAGTAAAAATAATACCTAATAACCTGTAAGTAAAAATAAGCCTAATATGTCCTACTAACATTGGCTATAATAAATCATAACGTATCAATTAACTGAAACCTTGAATCAGAAAGGAGAAATTTACTGATTCCTTTAGTAGCACAACTAAATTCCGAAAAAATTATCAACGTAAATGAAACAATCGAAATATATAATTATTTTGAAATAAAAAGCATCCAGATACCTACTGGATTTACGCAGGGAATAAATGGGGGGAGGTCACAATGAAGTCTGATTTTAAATTATTTGTTTTTAATTTCAAAAACTTTTCAGTTTGAAACCAGATAATTAAAACTTTTTGCATCTTTTGGCATTCAGTGATGTGAGCGATAATTTGACAAGTATCATTGTATGTATCTTGTTCAGGTTGGAGATTTCTGATTTTTCTCTTGTTTTAAAATTAAATACATAATAAATATCAATATGTGATGACGGGGCGTATCTCCCACGGAAAGGGTGGGTGCACATGCCGGTGATTGCCATTTTGTATCCAATCACTGTACCTATGTTATTAT
>BGPR01039491.1:0-14288 GCA_013235015.1 Araneus ventricosus
TTTACCCGCGATGTGTACGATGTTTCCCGATGCATCGTAGACATCGCGGGTAAATCGGAATTTCCGATGCTTCGAAATAAACGACAATATAAACATCGGAACGGCGATGATTGCATAACATCGATATTTTCCGATGCATCGAAAATCGGCACAGTCCTAGTAAACGGTCGAATTTCTTAATCGCCGTTTGGCAACAGCTCGCAAGTTTGTTTTGTTTAAAATGGCAGAAAGACCGAGACAACGGTTTTTGTTTTTTGGGAGACAAAGATTTTTCTCTTTTTATGGAGTTAAATAATTTGAGCAAAATAAATCTAAGTCTTGCAGTTTGGTTTAGGCAAATGAATGAATGTTTCCTTAATACTATGTCCTTTTTACTCAAACTATTGAGGATTGGGCTTTTTCATCTCTCCATTACTCACATTTTCTGAGTTTTAAAAACAGAAGTGACCACCCAGAGAAAAATATTGTACCTTTTTTGATTAAATCGTAACTGGAATGAGTTTGTATTCATGTGAGGGAGTTTTCTGAGCAACATAACGCGAGTAAACTTAGATCTTATAAATTTCGAAAAGCTAGAAATACATAATCATTATGGTTTCAATTTTGAATAGTTAATATGAACGTGTTTCAAGCCACTTTTCTCTTTGAATGGTCCTTTTTCAGTTAAAAGGTTGTAAAATGGGTTTTATCAACTCATGAGAACTTAAATTTTCTGAGATTTAACACATAAACAACTGCCCGGAGAAAAAAGTTAAATCTTTTTTGCTAAATAATAATTGGCGTAAGTGTGAATACATGTGGGGAAGCTTTTTTCAGCAACATTTCATTGAAAATAGGGCATGTTTAAAATTTTGGTGGAATGAAGTAAGGCAAAAAAAACAGTTAAAGATATTATTGTGTATGGAAAAAGTTTTAAATAACTAATTTGTGATTCATGTAATAATTTTGTTGTTTAAACATCTTAGAATTATATATATTAGCATTCAGATTTCTTTCTAACATTTATGTACGGATCTTTGTGCTACCAGAAGACTTTAATTTTGGTAATTGATGAAAAATTAATTATAGGAGTTCATGCAATTTCAGATAATTTAAATTTACTTTCAGTAACTAATGTATTTATAATTTCCTATTACTAGCAGAAATGCGTAACTGTATTTAAATTTACTTTTAGTAACTAATGTATTTATAATTTCCTATTGCTAGCAGAAATGCATAACTGTATTGCGAGAGAGCGAAGCAATCTGGGATCACGTAGTGATCCCAAAAGAATCACAACGTGATTCTTGGGGGTTGGGAAGCTGAGCGAGCAGGGGATTTAACCCCCTAGTAAACTTTATTACTCTTACGAAGATCAGTACTTAGCAGCTAATGCTGAAATAAACAGATAAAGAAAAAATAAAACAGTCGATTTTCGTCAATTTTTACTATTTTCAAGGCCGATGCGGGAGCGGAAGATATCAATGTCCATACTTTTTTTTTCCTTCTTTAATTTCTCAAAAAATCGGTAACTTTTTCGCGGTATAGCGACATGAAAATTTTTTTTTGATTTTTTCGGCCTACCCTAATATACACTTACTTCAACACGTTTGTAAGTTTCTCTTACATCCCTCTGTGCATATATATGTATATTTGATCGTCTTAGATGATTTTTAAAAATACATTCATAAATTATAAAGTTATACTTAGTGATAACGGTTACTTTTTAACCCTATAACTGCAAAATAAAAATGTGACAACCTATGTTGAGCAATCACTTTAATAATAAAATTCTAAAGTTACAAATAATAAATAAATAATGACTTTCAATGTGATCGGCACTAGAACGATATGTACCTGATATCCAAACTCTAAATAAGGTGTCCAGTGTTCAGGTTTGGATGGTTGCGGTTATAATAGGTTTGAATTCGGCAGTGTTAGCTGGTTATGGAAAAAACACTTGATCTTTCACGGGAAAAAAATCACAAATGATTGAATCAGCGCTTATTAGAGACTGGTGAAATGTCTGGTCGCGATCTGCTCCAAGGAAATCCATTGGAATTATTACCCTATACAAGATTTACATTGATATTTATTTATAGAAAAAAATCAATGAATGAACAATCACTTCCTGATATGCTACATTTCTAAAATTCTATAAAGTTGCATTCCTCTTAAGAAAATACGGTATTTTAAAATAAGATAGTTTAGTTATCAATTAATAGTTTAATAGTTTAATTTTACTTAGAATTAATTCAATACAAGTGGCGCCATCTGTTTGCAAATTTGTGATTAAAACATTCCATAATAATAACAATAATTAATTATGAAAATGTAAGAGAATGAAAATAATAAAAATGAACAAGTTTTTAAAAAGAACATTCTTATTAGTGTACTAAACTGTAGAAAATAACCTTTCTATCAAACATCTGCTGAAGAAAACAAAAATCTTAAAAGCGTGAAGACAATACTATAAATTAACAAAGCCACAATGAATTTCATAAAAACTAAACACACTAAACATTCATTAAAAATGAAAGTATGTTATGAATGAGATTAAAATTCCAATTTTATTACATTATTTTTATCGACGTCCCACGCTTTAACGGTATTGTTTTGATGCCCATATTTTAAATAAGAAACTATTTTCCACTGTTTGGAACATTATTAAGAGCACGTTTTCAAAAACATTTTTTGTTGTTGTTATTTATTGAAAGACTTGAATTTGAACCTGAAAAAGCTAAAATTTTCTTCTATCATATCCCTATAAACATTTGTTCCAATTAATAATTCTTTTTTTTTCTTTTTCGTTTATTCAAAAATTATTAGTTGCTTTAAATGTTTTTCAGTTTATCAATTTTAGTGTTATTTTTTAACAATTCTCTAAAGAAATTTCAGTAAAAATCCATCTGAAGTTTTCAATCTTTTTAAATCAAAGCAGTGACAAACAAAAAAGAGGATAGAAATTTTTAATCATCACCTTCTTTTAATCTAAGTTATATAGCTTGTTCTCATGTCATGTACTTTTTAGACTGTTGTTCGAGATTTAAGAAGATTGCAATGAGGAACAAAAAGAAAAAGATTTTTTCATGCATAACTCTTTCTTTATTCTAAATTTTTTTAGTAACATTAATTATTTGTCACTTCATACCGGCAGAAATTCAATCCCGTAAATTTCCTTTTTTATTAGTTAAGTTTCTTTTTATAAACAATAAAAAAGGGTTATATTAAAAATTATGTGACTGGATGTTCTTACATTTTTGCTTTTTTTTCTCTTAAATCTAAATTACTTAGGTATTTATATTTTTTGTTGTTCATACATTTTTTGTAATAAGTGCGTACGTGATATCCTAACTTATGTTTTCAAAAGAAAGTTATTATAGCTCTGTAGGAAGTAAAATACACGTTTTAAAAAGGAATAGTTTCAGAAAAAAATCCAAGATATGTGTCTTTGGAAGAATTCTTCACAATTATTTTTTCAATCATCGATAGATGGCGGTTTAGAACATTTGCTCATTATTGATAAAACTCAATTATTATATATCCGATATTTAAAAATTTTTTCTTTAAATTTTATTTTCAGATAAATGGCAAAAAGACCCTGAAAACTTCAAGTTTTTTTTGAACAAAAATGAAGACCATTATAAAAAAAAGAGAGTTTGCTGCGTTGTGTAATAAATATAAAGAATGAGTTTTTGTATCTTAAAATATAAAACGTTTGCAAAATGAGAAATTGAAAACTCAGTTTTTGTGAAATATGTGGAAAAAATTATTTGCATAGAACGAAACTAGGATTTTTAGCTTTCTACAAATTAAATTCAGGGAATCAAAATATTTACGCCATTCGTTGCTATTGAAAATAATTAATTAAGGTAAGATTATTATAGATTAATTAAAAATTCTGTTTATGACTTATAAATACACAATATTTTCGAAGTACACTGACAGTTACAGAAAATTTGAATCATTCGCGACTATCCAAATATGGTCACCAGAAGTTATTTGGACCAGAACACCTTCTGTAGAGCTGGTTACATACAGCACATAGTGAAATAAAAGGCATTAATGAAATAATAGTCTACTCTTTGATATTCAGATCATATAACAAATTTTATTTATAAAGTCATGTTCTAGAGATATGTTCACATTACAGTGATGCACAATGCATACACTGTTGTCCAAAAATAATGCACAACTTTGAATATATTACAAAATTGGAGTTAATACAGATACTATGGTTCGCAATCTGTTTCTGAGAATTGTGGGATATACTATCGTCGGAACTCACATTTTACAGTGAAGATTCGGTCGTCACGAGGGCAATAGGGGGCCGCCGGAAGGACCAGTTGAAAGCGAAAATGGAATTTGATCTATCCTGTTTCACAGAAAGCTGATAACGAGATGTAACTTTTATTAATGGTTATGTTTGATGTGCATAATATTTACATACGTTTTCGTAAACACATCACAAATACTCGGGAAGATATAAAGGTTTTCTTAAAAAATTCCTAATTTTTCCGCATGTTTTTGGGAGAGTTTTCCATTAAATTCTACAAAACTTACAAACAAAGTGACAATATATTAGAGAAGCATTGTGTAAAAATTATAACATTTGAATATTAAAGGAAATATGAGTATTTGTACTAGATAATTTTTTACTGCGCATACACGAATCTTAGCATAATTTTCCTTTACAGTTTCAAAGCCAGATATATAGTGCAACATATAAAAATTCCAGTTCAATACCATTATAGTATTCAGAAAGATATCGGCATTGCAACATGGTGATTTTATGTACACTTCAAGAGAAGCAAAATGATGAGGGGTTTTCCACAAATTGATATTCTTGAAACTTCAATCTTCGAATAGTAATCGCCGAAATGTAATTTAAATTATATATTTAACTTATAAGTATACGTGAGAATTCAGGATATTCAACTTTCATAGAATTCAATATCACCCGGATTATAGCCCCCTTAGGGGCAGCACAAGCGACGACCCCACACACAGGTAGGACCCTTCATCGGTACGAGGTAACTCGACCCCACATCATTATTGTATCCCACCAGGAAGCGAGACCCTGCTTACTTATATGGCAGTTTCTCATCCCCATATTTGAGGTTCTCTCTTAAGTGGAAATGAATATTAAATAAATTAGCCATATGCATGCAAGTAATAAAAAGTCCCATAAATTTAATTTGTAATGTGTAAATAGAAAAACGAATGATCGAGCAAAAAATGGACAACTATTTGAACTGCAAAAGAAATTTTTTTTACCATTAAAAGCAGCAGTTTGACGACGCGCAATAGATTCAAAATATTAATTGGCACTGTTTTCATTATGTTCATAATATGAACATGAATTTACTCCACTGACATGGATTACGTTTTTGTACTCCTTTCCTTTCAATGATCGACCAAATAAGAAGTTTATATAATTTTAGAAGAAATAACAAGCCTCAGATCCAAGACTTTATTCCCTGTTTGCTCATTTCATTCCATTATTTTCAAGAATCATTTTTGGAAAAAAGCAAAAATATTTCAAACCTTCCATTTCGTTTCACGTTTAATGTGTGTGCATATTAAATCAATCAATAAAGCATATGTATACTGAACTCTTTTAATATAAAATGCTTAATTAATTCCAAAATTATGAAATACCGATTATTTTGACTGCAAAGAGGAAACTGGGGATCTTCACTCGCGAAATAATGCGTGAAAACTTAAAACCACGAGAAAAAAAAAACCTACGAACAAAAGGTAAAAAACAAGATTTCCTTTACAAGTCAGTATCATAGAAATGTTTTTTTAAGTTAATTGCTCGATATGAGAATGAAACAAAGCCATCTTATTAACATTTTCTCTAAATGAACGATTTAACGTATCGTAAACGGGTGTTTTACAGTAAGAACTCGTTCCACTTTTCTACGAAACTCCTTTTTCCTGTCTGGATCAAAAAAAGGAGAGAAAGGTTCGGGAAAATCCCTTCAAGGTGAATTCGTTCATCTGTATGAGCAGAAGCCAAACATCGGCGTAGTGAATCGGAATAAAATGTACTTATTCTTGAATGCTTCGGTGGAAATGGATACGGTCTCGAATTACATGTGGTAAGAAAAGTGGATTTGCCTTCGAGGAAGACTGCAGCTTATAAGAAGAGCAGAAATGTTTTAATTTTGAATAAATTCTTATTGCATGATGCATCTAAGAGCCATAAAAATGTTAGCCATTTGATATTTGGAAAAAGTATCCGTGTTAAAAAAATATTTTAAATGTGTTGTTATCTTCAAGAATATAAGCAACCAACCGTATAGAATTATCTTCTATTAAACTCGCAAGAAGATCCATATATCTTTCGAATGCGTTAGTTATCAATGTTTCAGAAAATTTTATGCACATTGGAACTTCGATTAACCGTCACCGTCGGCACCAGGTCTGCGACGGATAACCGAACTAACGGATAACAGAAGTCTCTTAATACATATGTACAGTAACGTGATATCGTTGCTGGATTGGGACGAAAATTTAAATAAAATCCTTTAAAAGTGAATAATACACACATGTTGTATTTAATTCTACAAAATGCTCAATATAAACTTCAATACAAGATTTGTAATGTGTAGAAATGTATGGTAAAACTATAAACCTACGTTGCTTTTTGCTTTTAGACAATGACAGATAACGAGTGACGGTGAATTGAAGATTCACTGTAATTTTAAAGATCGATAAGAATGAGCTTAAAGGAAGATTACGTAGTTTGCGTGCAGTTTTTCTGCAGGTTTTACATTTTTCACCATTAAAATCGAAATCTGAAATATATATAGTTTAACTATATTGCACACATATCTGATTCATACATTTACTGTTGCTAAAATATTTTTCGTATTTCTTCATAGTAAATAGTTCCTTAACCGGTTTGAGAGTTTACTGCAGAGAATGGAAAAGTGGGAAAGTTTAACATTATGCATTGGATTATACAGGGTGGTCATACATTATTGAACCCTTTTCAAAATTTAATAAAAAAACATTATAAATGTAGGTATTTATTTTAAATGAGAGAATAGCTCAAAAGGTATTTTTCAGATAGGTAATATGCCGTTACGGCGCAGTAGATACGCATCAGCGGGAGTTTCACAACACAAGGGTTAAAATGGCTACCGTGCAGTAGAAGGCACGTCTATGATTCAACAAAAACAAATCAGTTGTAACAATTCAAAGATGTTTTCGCCTCGAATGTCTAAATTGTCAATCTCCAAGTAAGAACTTCATCAAGCGTTCGTATGAGCAATTTAAGGAAACAGGAAATGTGCATCATAGGAGATGTGTTGGAAGACCATCGGTCTCAGATGAAATTGTTGAAAAAGTGAGGGTGACTTTCGCTCCTTAATTGCTCATACCAACCCTTAATGGGGTTCTTACTTGGATATCGACAATTTTGATATTCTAAGCGGAAATGTCTTCGAACTGTTACAATTGATTTGCCTTCGTCGAACCAGAGACGTGCCTTCTGCTTCACGGTAGCCATTTCAACACTTGGGTTGGGAAACTCTTTCTGTAGTGGATTTAGAGCGCCGCAACGGTGCATTACCGATAAGAAAAAAACTTTATAACTAATCTCTCATTCGAAAAATAATAACATTAATCAATTATTGAGTTAATAATTAAAAACTGGACAAATATAATCTAGTATATATTTTAAATTAGAGTAAAATTAAAATGACGACATTTTAACGTTAAATATACAGGTGGGTGCCAGAATAATGTGAACACGTTAGGATTTGCCCTTTTTCAATATATCCCGAAAGGCTGCATGGATTTTCTTGGAACTTCGACCATGTAAATTAAAGGCTTGAACTCACATTTTACAATGGTGATTCGGCCGTGATGGCATTTAGAGGAGCGGCCAAAAATTGATAGAAAAGAAATTGATTTAGGACTCATCCCATTTCACAGAAAGCTGATAATGATTTGAAATCTTCATCAATGGTTTTCTTTCATGTGCACAATATTTACATACATTTTCGTAAAAATACCACGAATATTCGGGAAGATGTAAAGGTTTTCGTAAAAATCCCAAACTTATTTTCTTAGTTTTCATTCAAGACGTGAAATGCCATCTGGTAGTGAAATTGTGAAAAATATTACAACATGTCATACGAATTATAGTGATGAGTTATGAATCAAAAAGTATTAAAAATATAAAAAGGTTTTAAAAAGCATGCTTTTATTAATGTTCTAAAATGTATTGTAATATTATTTTATCAAAAATCTGGTGGTCCAATCAATAAACCTGATAGCTTAAGAACTAAGAACTGAAAAATAAGGATAAGCCACAATGCATAACAAAAGGAAGAAAATTCTTAAACCTTCATTTAAAAGTAAAATACCATATAAATGTTATTTAAATTGCAATTTACATAGAATATTTATATCATCACTTTTCATCGAAATATGTATAAAAATATTTCGAAAATTTTGATTTAGTAATTAATTACGAAATCGAATTTTTTCTTTAAAATTAAGCCTTAAGGCTATTAAGCAGTTATAGTTTTCGCCGAGACTGTTACTTAGTACTTTTAAAGAGATGGATTCATTGGTTTTAAAAGAAACATATTTTCGGACGGAAGTTACTAATTTTACACTCAAATTCTACGTGTTTCTCAATAAATTTGACATGTTTCATGTCTGTAAAGGTGAAAATTTGTTTAAACTCTTTTTCACTCATTTCCTGCTATGCTGGAGTTTTCAATTTTTGTACAATTGTGTGTTTCCGACGATAATACATTATGCTAATATTTTCGGAACTTAACTCATAGTAAATATAAAGTCTGATTAAACTATGATTCCATTCGCGTGATGCCACTTGCTAGTGAATTTGAGAAAATATTTATTTCAATATTCCAATATATTTATAAGGATGAATTATAAACTAAAAAGAATTAAAAAGTTTAAAAAGACGTTTATGCTTTTCAGCATAACGATAAAATAGGTTTTTAAAAACTTTTTTATTAAATTTATTTTAAATATTTCATTCGCTGAAGCTGATGTTATTGTTCCTAATACTATTCAGCAATACGTCCTTTCTTTATTTTTACTAACAATATTCCTTTATAGAAGAGTTTTCTGTTTTGCTTATTTGCGGTAAAGTAGGTTATCCTCCGGACCCATAAACTTCCGGTGATAATGGATTGGGAATCTTCAAAATTTCTACACTCTGTTTGAGGATATCAATTAATGTTTAAAGTGGAGTTTTTTTAATATTATGTCTTAAAAATACTTTGAAAATATTGAATTTAATGTTTCTATTCAATGTTTACTTAAAATAAGAACCTAATTTTGTTTACAGGTTACCATGATTATTCTTTATCTGCTCTTTTGGGCGACTTTCAAGGTTTGTTTGGTGGTTAAATTTTTAACTATACGATTTAGATAATCACTGATGGTTAAATTTTTAACCAAAAGATTTAACTAATTAGCTAATTCCAATCTTTCCATTTAGAATTTAAATGGTTTAAGAACTCTTTTGAACATATTTAAACAGAAAGGAATACACAAACTCAAAGAACACGTAAACTGATTCGAACTTGGCGCTTGATACAGTTTCCAAATGGATTTGGCGATTGCTGAAATCAAAGGGTTCCCAGAAAACGTGTGAATCCAAAATAAACAAACCAGAAAACTGGTCCATACATTAGTTCTTCGTTGAAAAGGAAAGACATATTTTATTTATAAAATATTCTGCTTTCACCAAACTGCTAATAAGCTGCGACAAAGACACTCTTACAAGCATGGATTCATTATCGGCGAAAATAAGTAATGAAAAGTTCCCTTGTACATTTTGCGCAAAAATGGCCACTCTCTTCCTTTTGTCACCTGTTTATATTCGCCTCACTAATTAAAAACATCCAATTATAATGAGGAATTATCTGTAGAGGCTAGAGGCATTTTTCCATCTAACACTAGGTTTAACGGTGAGCTTCTTTTTCCGTTTTAATTGAGATAAATATAGTTTTCGTCATAACATTATGCTTCGTTAGTTCATATGGTGATTTACAACCTGTTCTTGAAGAATGTGTTCATGTTGCGAATTCTTGTAAATTAAGTGGTCGTTTGTTACAAAAAGGTTTGCCATTTGTGATAGAAAGCTGTTATTACCATGTGGTGTACTAGAGGACTGACAGTTTAAGGCTCATTAATAAGATAAATTTTGAACCTGTGATATTGCGATCAAAAATTGTTTGAGAGACAAATCCGCTGGATATACAAATATAAATTTGTTTTTCATACATTTATTAAGTTTTCTCTTGAGTGACGGATACCCGCCCAGAGAATCAATCATGTCCTTAAATTATTGTTTTTTTTATACCCTTTTTATTTAACTTGATTTGTTTTATGTTTGTGAAGATGGAATTTTCAATTCATTTTTCACTCTACTCCTGGCAGTATTCAGTGTTCCGAATTTATGCACAAATGTGAGTTTCCGATGATAATAAAATGTTTAATCTACTCAGAGCTTAATTATCAATTAACCTCTGGTTTTGTTTCGCTTTGGTTCGATACGGGAGATGTCATATGGGAGTGAATTTGAGATAAAATTGATGACAAGATGCCCTAATAGTTAAAAGGACATCTTGTGAATATTATAAAATATAATAAAGAATAAATAGCTGAAAATCTTAAAAACAGAAAAAATGTTTTTAACAATTTGTCTTTAATTATTTTCTGAATTGTAGAAAATAGTTTCTTTTATCAAAAAATCTGGAGCACAAATCAAAAATCGCAAAGCAGGAGGCGCTGTAAGCAGTATCGAACAGAATTTAGTTTAGTTATATTAACGCCCCGTTTTGAAGCGACCGGCGTGAGGTCTGTTTGGGACGGACCTCGTAATATTGAACCGCGGCCAGATGACTAGGATGACATTTGAGCTGGCTCCTCCGTCTCCAAATTTTCGCACCAAACCAGCAGGAGGACGTTTGGCCCAATGCGTATGATTTTCTATGCAACAGGCCCACATGCATGGCGGATCTTGATTGGAATCGGATTTCGAACCTGGAACCCTCCGGCACCGAAACCGAGACCTTAACACTAGGCCCCCGCGGTCTCATATGGAGCAGAGAGCAACACAAAATGAATATATTCGAATGAAATTTCTCAAACATTCATGAAAATCAAAATATATTATTAATATGATTAAAATTCCAAATACTTTGTGTAATTTGGTCAGCTTTACGATATTTTCTTTGACCTCCATGTATTTGATAAAAAAATATTTCTACAATTTAAAACTCTACTAAAAGCATGCCTGTTAAATGCTTTTTTATTTATTGTTCTTGTGAGGCCTCAATATGAAATACAAATACATAATCATTATTCTCACAGTTAATAGAATGATTAATAATAGCAATATATATTCGTTATTTTCTGTATGAGTTAGCGAATTCTCGTTTGATACTGATTATGCAGCCACTTTTGCACATTTTCATTAACATTTAAAAAGTTTCATTCGTTATTTGAGACGCTCAATAGTATTTTAAGTCTTCTTGTAGGACTTTTACTGGTTCCAGCTCATTAAATAGAAAAACTCTAATATTCTTACCCTTGTTACTGAAACTAAAAGCAACTCAGTAGGGAATATAATTTCTTCATTTTAATAATTGATTTATCCTCTCCCGAATCTTCTATCAAGTTATTTAAATACCTTCCTTCTTTTTTAATTAAACCATTAAAAATAACTTATATCATAAACATAATGAATTTAATAAAAAGTGTTATTAAGAACACACTTTTAATCGTATACAAAAAAGTAGATTTTTTTTATTCCTATAATTTTCTACTTTTTAGTATTATTTTACAATTCATTATTATAAATATTTTGGAATCTTGAAATTTATTGGTGGCCCGAAATCTAATAAAACGAGATGGCTCCACTGCTATAGAATTAAAATTTAATTAAATTAATCGATTTACTCTTATTTAAATTCTGTAAATATTAAAACAATTTATTGTCATCGAGAATACATAAGTGTATAAAATACCATAACTTTAGCACTTCAGGACAAAAATTAAAAAAATCGACTACTAAATTCCATCTTAACAAACATGAAACAAGTCAAGCTAAATAAAAGTTTTTATTAACAAAAGCAAAATGTCTAAACAATATTTATATATTAACTTTCAAATTTCTGTTTCGAGACTTAAAAGTAATATATATATATATGTGATTTTTAGTTATTAAAATCGCCAAAATATTGCCAACCTAACGAATCGTAACTCCCCAGTTAGAATAGGCCATTCTAAAAAAAATGATTTCAGATAAATTCCCATATTTTTGTACGACAGCGTAGAACGTTTTTCCATCAAATTTTTATACCTATTTGTTTCATTTTGCTGTATTTATTACAGTGAACATTCATCTGCAGGGTCGGATTAACCCCTGTAGAAGTGTACAGGTAATGTAGGTTGTGAGGCCTTCTACCCCAACTTCCCAAACCATATATTTTTTATTAATTTTAATTTAATCACTATATAAGCAGTTTTTCAGTAATAAATGTCACGGCAAACTGCAATAATAAAACTTTATTTTTGCGCATATCCTCAAAAAAAAAAGAAAAAAAAAAGTTTGTTTGTATCTCAAGTTTAAAAAGATTAAAATTTAAAAGTGATTTTAAATAAAATTGTTAATAAAATTGCAAAACGTCTGTAACACAATTTCTAATACAAAATTTGCCAGGGCTGTTGACTTGTAACACATTAATCTGCTAACAAATTTGAAAACATTAAAAAAATCCGAAGAATCAAGTTCTGAAATGTAAATGATACTTCCCTTTAAATTGAGTAACTCAGAGTGCACAGCTCTTATAAATCAAATGAATGTACTAAAAATAATTTTAAAAAATTAATATTTTCGGGGCCCCCAGAAAGTTGCGGAGCCCATAGGCAATTGCTACATTGCTTATTTAGACCCATTGCCATCTGATAAGCGAGAAATATACAGGGATTCTTCAGATATACGAATAGTATAACCATTTAATGCTTAAGTGTGATTCAGAATAACATTGATTGTTTTTTATTCACTTGCGATTTTTCCCTTCCGAAAACGAGCCTCATTTTTTATAACTTTTTTTGAATTGTTTCCATACTAAGAACTACAACGTAAACCTTTCTTTCTGAGAAACTTAATTGGGTCATTTCATTTTTTTTCTAGCTGTCTTTTTTCTAATGTATCATTTTCAGTGTTACTTTCAATTATTTTATATTGCAAAGCATAATCCACAAAGATGAACAGTAAAATAATGTGAATCAGTGCTGTATTGAAACGGTGGATAAAAGTAGGCAGGCGGCTAAGTATACGCAGGGCAATTTCAACTTCTTGGCAACACTGCAGAAAATCGCCAGTGTCACCTTTTAGTGGTGTTGCTACTTTGTTAAAATACGACATATTGCCATTGGGTTGAAGCACTTTGTTTTCTATTTACAAGGCAAAATGAACTTTTCTTACTTTTCTGTCTGATTTTTCGATCATTATTTAAATTGACCCAAATGTTTAAAGGCGTATTTCAAATTAAATCATGTATCATAAAATAATCATAAGGTATAATTGGTGTAGACTTAGTTTATCTATCTATGGCGTTTTGGCATCTAGCAGCATTTTAGTTAAGGGCTAACGAGGAGGCCAACAGTTCGCAGCATTTTCTCACTGTACTCTTACTCGATTTTTGTAACTTTTACTTGATTTTTTTCTTCTAAAGGTAATAAACAATTGTATATAAATGAATAGTTCTGCTATAATATTTCATTGGAATACAAATGTAATATTTTACTTCGAAATAGTTTCATCCTGACATGATTCTTTTTTTTAAGTTTTAGTTGTACAAAATATTATCATAAGCCTATTTCATTGTTTCTCGCAAACTTGTAGTATACCGTGATGTTTTATAATTTGTTTTAGAAACTCATTTATTAGTAATTATCGCCTTATAAGGAAAACAAAGAAAATTCTCATTTGGAAATAACTGAAGAGGTTAACCCCAAGTTGGAGGTTGGCAGAAGTAAAAGCAAAGTGACTCGAGAATTTGGGATCAAAGAGTGGACCCTGCCAAAAAATTGAAAGCTGTAGGCTAATAGGCCTACTTTCTTTTATATTTTCTGAGCGTTGCCTTCTTTTAAGCGATGCCTGGGCCTACAGAAAAAGGCACTTGCAAAAAACTTAATGTTAGAATTTGTTCAAATTTGCAGTTTCCAAAGGAAAAAGATAATGAGGACCAGAAAAAAGGAGGTTCGCGCTTAAGTCGGAAATCACGATACCTTCGCCT
>BGPR01039492.1:0-14287 GCA_013235015.1 Araneus ventricosus
TCGTACTTCGTTCAGTTACGTATTGCTAGTCTATGTGTCCAAAGCGGAAAAGGCGTGTTGTCATTCGATTTCTCAATTGAATAAACGTGTCGCTGCTGGGAGTCATCGTAATTTAATTGGAAGTCTATGTGTCAAAGCGGAAAGAGCGTGTTGTCATTCGATTTCTCAATGGAAAAACGTGTCAGCTGCTGAGATGCGTCGTAATTTGGTGAAGTCTATGGGTCAAAGCGGAAAGAGCGTGCGCTATCATTCATTCTCAATGTGAATAAACATGTCAGCTGCTGAGATGCATCGTAATTTGGTGGAAGTCTATGTGTCAGCCAGGCGATGTTGTCATTCGATTTCTCAATGTATTGAAGAAAGAATTATCAGCTGCTGATATCCATCGTCATTTGACCCGAAGACTACGGGTCAAAACCAGAAGAAGCGTGCTGTCATTCGATTTCTCAATGCTAAAACTTGTCGGCTGCTGGGACCCATCGCCATTTGGTTGAATTCATTGGGAAAGCATGATGAGCCGGTAAGGAATGGTCGAAATGGATCACCGAATTTTCGAACCGGAAGTGATTGCGAGAGCAGTGGAAGACACAGAACAGTTGACTAAGCAGACAACAAAACACGCGTAAGCATGAAGACAGGAAAATCACACACTGAATACCATCTCTTCCCAGTCTTGAAGACATCTTGGAGTGCAGATTACAAGTGACGAAGATTCCAAAACAGCGGTGCAACGAAACCACAACTCAGTCTCGCGGACGGGACTCCACATTTTATGAAAGTGGCATCGACCAAGCTCATCTCACGATTAGACAAATGCTTTAATCGTCTTGGAGTCTATGTTACAGAAAAATAAACTGCTGACTGTACCACACAATGTGCACTGGTAAAAGTACCAAATGAAATATAATTACTTGACAAAATATGTCTTATAAACTTACTTTCGAAACGCCCCTCGTACATTGGTGGCGCATATTCCGTTGCCAATGCATGTAGTTTAAACTCCAGTAAACATATTGTGTGGTAACTATTAACTTTCAGATCTATGAAGTTGGTTTTGCAAATTCGAACTCGGTTCATGTTTCCAGTACAGCATATATAGTTAATTTTAAAAGAACTCGTTTTCACTCTTATGTAATTACAAAACTATCCTGGTTTTTCTCTTTGCTTTATAAAAAATTTTCATTTTAACTTCAGAAATTCTTTTAGCGGTAAGAATTTCTACTTTTTTTTCTGGTAGCCTTTTTAGAGGTAATATGGCCTATGTTCTTTATGGTGCTAATGTGCTAACAGCGATACAATCATTTACAGTCATTTTCAAACGCAACCTATCAATCTAAATCAGCCGTAAAGTCCCAAAATGCATAGATATTGAAAATTCACCTACAGTTTGAAGATATGGGTCAGAGGTTTATGAAAACCTAAATATTTGGATTTCTATCTATCCTTCTGTCTATCAGATCTAGGTTTCAGTTCTACATCCAGTTCTAAGATTCTCACTTAGAAAACTACAACACACGGAGACCATGGGTTGGCGCAGCATATCCATATCAGCTCATGCGCCATTTAAACCACAATCAACAATCTATAGCAGACGGAATTTATCAAAAATACCACAAGTTCAGTTTATCGCGCCACCTTTTGGGGTGAACTAAGAACACGTGTTATATTCACAATGATTCAACTGGCAATATATGCAGTTATCATGTAATGCATATCCCTGACCTGCGAAGTGGCAAGAACTTATTCGTTTTCAGTAAAATAGAATTCCTGCTCGACCTTTATTTCCTGCCCATTCAATTTTAACCTTAGATTATCAATTTATTTTAAAAAAATCTCTTTTTTCATGAAGTAAATGTGTAGGTTTCACTCACTACGCATAAAATCCTGTTATCAAGGTTTGGTTTTAAAGCTCAACTTCATACATTGGCTTTGAACCAGTAAGGCATCATCATTGAATTCTAATCGACCTTATTTCTCTCATCAAAGTCTAGTATATCTTCGTCTTGGGATTCATGCACCGTAAATAGTCTAAGAATTAAAAAACATCTCTGTTTTATACTCCATGCGTAGTAGATATCTAGAATTGAAAACAATCTTGCTTTATACTCATGCCTAGTAGATAGTCATAAAAATTAGAAACGTTCTTTTCATACCCATACATTCGAAATTGTCTAGAATTAAAAAACTGATCTTGTTTAATGCCCATGCATTAGATAGTCTACGGTAACCAAAAACTATCCTCGTTTCATACTCCATAGCGTTCTGAAGATATTAACAATTAGAACAGAATCTCGTTTCATTACTCCATTTTCTCTTGAATTCTTGATTTTAATTTCTACTCGTTATCATAGAGAAATAACTACACTGAGAAACGATTTAATCACACTGAAAAGATTATCTCCTAAGATAAAATGAGGAGATGTCCTGAATCCCGGACAGTCTGATTTTGTCTGCTTGTCTACACTTGGATATCTGCATCTTAGCTAGACTTAATATTAAAAAAAATTTTATCAACTGAAAATTTCTTCCCGTTTTACTGCACATGGGATAATATCATTTTCGTTTTAATGAATAATGCCATTCAATGTTATAATTGCGATATCCATTAATTTCTGCACGCGATATGCATGTAGGATCATAATCTATCGTTAATGTCCAAATAAAGAAACTAAATTCCTCCTAATTAGACGTAATCATCAATCTTATTAATTCTTTATTCATGCTTTACCCCTTAATATTTAAAAAGCGCCTGAACTTCATGTTGCAAGAATATCTAGTCTATTAACTTAAAAACATTTTTTTCATCCAAGTAGTCTTTTTTGGCTAATAATACTGCTCTAACTGAAATAATTTGTTTTGGAAAATGGGATATAATGTCTATCCTGCATTAATAGCTAATCGATTAAACTCATTGTCTATATGCACTGTTGTTCCATGGAGGGTAGTGGTATTTTCATGAAGTTACATCAAAAAATTTTTTAAAAAATTATCATAGAATCAGAAAGATAGAATTATAATCTGGAACATCTGAGGTATTAACGCATAATACATTTTTTTTCAAACTAAATTGTCCTTTTGGCATTCAATAATAGTGCTCTGCAGCTAGACATTGCTTCGAAATGGGTGTATTCTGCACACTCTGGGCTAAATATATACTCAAAAACACTCAACAAACTCATTGTCTCCATAGTGAATAGGTGACAACTCATTGTCTTCATGAATAATAAGTGGTATTATTCATGAAGTGAAGTCAAAAATGTTTTTTAAAAAAATTATCATAGAATCAGAGAGATAGAATTACAGTTCTGAATATCTGATGCATTAACATAAGAACATTTTTTCCCTCTAAATTGTCCTTTTGGCTAATAATAGTGCTCTGTAGCTTAAGAGCATTGCTTTTTAAATGGGTGTATGTGTAACACCCATTTAAGAAGTCTTACAACTTATTGTCTCCATAGTGAATAGGTGACAACTCGTTGTCTTCATGAATAATAAGTGGTATTATTCATGAAGTGAAGTCAAAAATGCTTTTTTAAAAAGTACCATAGAATTCAGAAAGATAAAAATTACATCTCGCTTTGGAAGCGATTCAACAATACTTGTGGCCTCTCACCAGGAAAGGTATTTATACATCAGGAAATTATGAAAGAATAAGAGAAGGAATCATGGAAATGAAATAAATTTGGTGAAGGTTTTTTGTAGCAAATTCACGTATGTCGAGGGTCCTTCTGACACCAGAAATACAGTCTGTAAAGTCCGTAGAGGAAGAAGATGCCCATAAATATTCCAAGAATGATTAGGAATATCTGCGTGCCCTGAGATATAACTGGAAAGAAAATAGTGATTTTGATTGAACATTTTATTTCAAATGTATTCTCAAAAAATAAAACCGAAATTATTACATTAATAACGATAAAAGATTATTTTATTCGCAAAAAATGATCTTCAATAAATGAAAAAATTAAACATAATTTCAAATAAATATTATGTTAACTTAGAAAAGAATATTGCAAATTTTAAGAACATTTGATCAAAATATTCTTTTTGGATTCTATATGAATATGTCCAAAGTGTAAAAACAAGAAGATCAGTCAGGGGTTAAAATTTATTTTAAATGCTAGAAAACTGAGTAAATTTTATATATTTTTCCTTTTGAGTTTGTGCCAACATTAAGGTGTCAAATTAATTCATATTTTGGAAGAAAATATCTTCATCTTTGCCATATTTTCGAAATAGATGCCACATAAATTGTTACTAATTCTTTTAAAGGATATCCATCATTGCGCTTATTTCATAGATTGAACATTGAAATAAATATAACGTTGATTATCAGAATCGTTGTAAGTGTTAACGTCCGATGTGTTTAAAACTTAAAATTCTCTGAAATATTATAAAGTGAGATAAAACTTTAATTATCTACAGGATAAAAGTACACTGGCATACAAAAGTTAAGGATTCAGAAAGCTGTCGGCATTTCGCTGAGGTGAATTTCAATTTCTCTGTAAGAGAAGCTAAATGATGAGGGTTGTTGCACAAACTGATATTTTTTAAACTTTAATCTTCGAATGGTATTCGAGACAATGCAATTTAAATAATGTATTTAATTTATAAGTGTTCATGGTATTCAGGGTATTCAATTTTACTAAAATTCAATGCTACTGTTCGAAGATTCAAATTTAAAAAATATCAGTTTGTACAAGAACCTTCATCATTTAGCTCCTCGTAAAGAAAAATTGAAATTCACCTCACTGAAATGCCGACAGCTTTCTGAATTTTAATGAGATTCAACTGGAATTTTTAAAACAGTTGCTCTATATATCTGGCTTTGAAGTTATGAAAGAAAAATTCCGCTGCGTCTCGCACATGCGCAGTAAAAAATTATTTAGTACAAACACTCATATTTCCTGTAATATTCAACGTATTTACTTCAAATTTTAATACAATACTTTTGAAACATATTGTCAAGTGTTCTGCAAATTTCGAATAACTTGAATGAAAACTCTACATGTTATAAGCAAAACACATGAGGAAAAATTTGGGATTTTTTAAAGAAGCATTTATATCTTCCCGAATATTTGTGCTATGCTTACGAAAATGTTTGTAAATATTATGCACATTAAACCATAACCATCGATAAAAGTTACCTCTCGTTATCAGCTTTCTGTGAAACAGGATGGGTGAAAATCCATTTTTGCCTTCATCCCTTTCTGGTGGTCCCCCTAATTGTCCTCGTGACCGAATCTTCACTGTAATATGTATATGATACTCTATTGAATGTCACACGATTCTCCAGAACTGATTTCGAAACATAGTTTCCGTATTAATTGCAAATTTCTCGCTTTTTACGAAATGTTTCTTAACTTTTGTATGCCAATGTAATAAATGTAATGGAACATAATGGAAACTACGCTTAATACATAATAATTTTATCCCTTGCATAAGTTTTATTTAGAATTTAAAAAAAACACAGAAAGTAAGCCTCTCTTTCAAAAATTTAAACGTTGTATCAGTTATGTACTCACCTCCCCAATTTTCTGTTGTTTGTCCTTGACCGCCAGGTTTACCACTCCCCATTCTATTCAAAGAAAGATATTATAAAAAACATAATAAATAAATAATTATGTGACTAAATATAATAAAAGTTCATAAATGTTTATTCTTTTCACATTGTTTGGCGCAGCTATGCCAGATCTGGATTTTGCACGAATATACTCAGTATATCTATCTAACTACCTATTTTTTTAAATTAAAAATTAAAGACAATTCGAACCTCAAGTCATGAACATTGTTGCATGACAATGTTTTAACACTTTCGCCGCGAAGGACGAGATATCTCGTCTTCCAAGATTATTCGCTATGCGATAGGGACGAGATAACTCGTCCTCTACATATTATTTTTATTGTTGCAGCGTGTCCAGTAGAGTTGGGTTGATACCAGGTTTTTCTGCATCAGGTACAAGTTGATACTGATACGCGCTTGTACCTGATACTTTTACTTGATACTTTTGTATCTGATACAGCCGATAACCGATCTCTTCCTGTCGGTACGGAACTGGGTAGTCGATCGGGTAGCGATACGAGATTTGTGCCTTGGCAATGCTAGCATGTGTTATGTGTTTTTTTTAAAACTACCTATATATATTATTTCTTACCATTACCTGGAATACAATTATTTCTAATGCATTTTTTTTACCTTTTCTTGCAATGCTTATTAAGTATATAAGATTGATTTCTATGATTAAATAAATATATTTTGCTTTAAGCATTTCTTTATTCAAAACAAATAAGCAACTCTATCAACAGAATTATTATTAGTAAAATAAATTGAACATAAAAATTAAATGCTGCATGAATAGAATTTTCAGAATATAGCGATTTAAAAAATATAATTAAACATAAAATGTTTATATTTTAAAATATAAATATACGATGAAATACTTAAAAACAAAATGAAAATGAAACTGTTGCTATCAGTCTTTTAAGTTTTAGAAAAGTCTGATACTTTTGCGTACCTGATACAAAGTATCAAGTTGATACGTATCACCCAACCCAAGTGACCAGTGACTTATTTATTAACATTTCACTGCATCCCAGTCCATAGAATTATTTTTTCACAAAATTATTTATATACCAAATATTTTATACATCAAAGTCGGTTTAAAGCAACCTAAGATCTGGTTTCGAAAGGAAATAATACGTTCGCTAATAAGTTCTAGTGAACGCAAGGATACGCCAGTTCCTAGAAATTATTTCATCTTCCATAAATGTCCTGATGTGTCGAGAATGGAAGGACAACATTACGTAGACACAATACCCACAACATCAACTAAAGCTACGCCAACACGGAAGTGTGACGTCTGCAATTCTCACCAAATTCGACGAGAAATAAGGTATCTGTGTAAAACATGCACATCACAACCTGCTTTATGTGTAGTGCCTTGTTTTGAAAACTATCATAAGTTAGATAAATTCTAAACTTAGGCAAGATTTACGACTTTTATATATGTTTTTAAATCAGTGTAGGTGTTACCGCTAAAGTGCAGAAATCAGATAATGTGCACATTACCTAGCTAATCTGCAGATTAACTAGGGTGATCCGATAAAGTGCCGGAAATTGTTTCATTTTCTCAAATTACCTAGGTAATCTGCAAATTAGCTAGATAATCTGCACATTACCTACTAGGCACTCGTTAAAGTGAAAATAAGATCTTTGCTGGAACAACAGCAATATTTCTGTACGCTTAAATTAACATAATGTTATTTATTTATTTTTCGATATCTAAAGAATCAAGTTAATACATTCAACAAGTTAGTTGATAGAATCAATCATCAATCAATTAAAAAACTATAATATAAAGAATTAAACGGTTTAAAATATTATTACAAATAAGGAAATGGGAGAAACAGGCAAACCAAACTAAAAGTGGAGGGAGATGGGGAAGGTGTAGGGAAGGGAAATGCGAGAAACAAACTTTTGAACTTTAAAGATACTGAAGCCGTTAATGTGCACATTACCTAGGTAAAATGCGGAAAACTCTTGATTCCGCACGTTAACGGAGCAAATCAGTTAATCTGCAGATTAGCTAGGTAATGTGCACATTAACGGCTTTCGAGCTTTAGCGGTAACATAGGGATTATTATTTGTTATTGTTGTAGGAAGAGATAGACATGTAAGGGTATTTAATTAAAGTAAAATAAAAAAAAATTTAAGGAATTTGCGTTTTGTTTCAATTTTAGTGCTAGAAGGGAACTCTAGAAGGGACGAAGGCGTGCCACTGCCGCGATGAATGTGCCAAGCTTGATTCGTCGGTCTCGTCTTCGTCTGGCTTGATTGCATCAACCGTTGCACTCTGTGAATAAAGACTTATACATCACGCAATTTACAGTAAGAATGTCAGCCTAAAAATACTATGTTAATAAAGCATCTGATGTTTTGAAGTCTGATTGTAATAAACTGAAGAATAATTTTTTTCTGCTTAGTTCCACGAAATTTATTAAAATATTCACACTGATTATTCACAGTCTTGCTATTTTGCTGCACGCGATTATGAAAAACGTTACTCCAAAATTGCGTTTATAGCTAATTTTGAAAAATGGTATCACTGAAAAGATTATCTTTTTTAATATTTAAATGGCGTAAAAATGGGTTTTGTGCCATAATATGTTCCTAAATTATTATGGTAAAGCGTTAAAATTCGACCAATTTTAAATTAATTAAAAATCTAATTAAAATTTTAAAAAGTTCTTTCTTGGTGAGTACGTACTACTCAAGAAGTAACTACATGCCAAATTTGGTAGTTCTCGGTCGAACGGTCGTCGGAATACCGTGAACCAATTTTACATCATGCGCAACGCATCATGCAATTTACAGGTATTATGCTAGCATTTTAACATTATCATGCTAAAACCCTTTCAATATTTTCCCGATTCATAAAATAACTTATTTTTTATTTCACAAACTCTTATAGTTAATATGCCTTAACCGTTAAATGTCCAGTGTTGTCTTTAAGCAAAATACCCAATTTTGTCTTCTAAAATCTTGAGAATATGACTAAAGAGCTCATGCATGTTGTTGCCAATAGGATAAATACTAACATTTTTACTAAATCAATTTACAACATATGGATGGCAGCCAGAGTGCTCATAAAAAAATAAAAATAAATTGCAGTTTTTTCAGTTGAGGCTGCAACTTTTTAGCTTTGTTTATACGCTTGATAATACCATATTTTATTCTACATTGTTGGAGGAAGTTCCTTATCCGTATTATTAGTTATTAAATTTCATCTGTGTTTAATCTTATAGAATTATTATCAAGGAAATTTATTTTTTGAAATAAAGCCCAGCGTTGTCAGTTGGTAACAAATTGTTTTTTAGACATAAACCATACTTAAAACAAAATGGATTTTATAAAGTAATTTTTCCGTGCTTTATTCAAGAAATGAAAGTCAAAAAACATTTTTAAATAAATTTTTAGAAAATCGGGCATTTAAGGGTTAATCCATGAAAATAGTTTTTATACAGCAATTATGCAGTCGGAAATGAACCATGATTTCAAAGATTCCGAGTTCTCTTTTGCAAACTGTATTTAAATATCTGTAGATAAACTTACAACATCCAACCGACTCCAATCCCTTTCATGGCAAACTTCTTATAATGCAATAATTAATTTTGGGGAACTACTGCATCTGAATTTTTCTGCAATGCTTCGCGAAAACTTATATGCCTCAAAATGGGTATCTTGAAGTGGATTTCCAATCGCATAAGTACGTTGTACTGTAGTCGTTCAGCCAACCACCCGCATGTGAGAATGGTATTATAATTGCATTCCCAGATGTTTTACTAGTGCGTTCCAGATGTGCAGATGTACACTGGCTGTCAAATGACCGGAGGTGATAGGTGACACACTGTGAAAGAGTGCTAGAGAATTCTGGATGTGATTCCAGACTTTTCTCTAACTCTAAACTGTGACTGGACCTCGAGACCTGAGGTTGAATGCGGGAGAGACTATTTCCAGATGTGTGTCCAGACGGCACTCAGCTGTGAGATGTTATAGCCCTTAAATATACCCTTTAATAGAGTGAGATGTATACCCTTTAATAGAAAACTGTGAATATTTTCCCTGTATATATATTGTTATTAAATATTTATTATAGATTCAGTATCTGTGCGTACTCGCGTAGCTCAAACTTAACTTTAGTACGTCACAACATTCAATTATTGATAAAAAAAGAAAAAGTTTAAATTTATATTAATAAAGACTTCAAAAGACACACAAATCAAAGTATGGAGGAAAAAGTACGCTTTTAAAGAAATTGGATTCCAATTTGACAATTTCATTTTTTGGGGATAAAAATTTGCTCCGACGCAGGAAAAATGATCTAAGAGCATTTGGGCGCCAAAATAATCAAAATTCCGGGGACACATTTTGTTGCTTTTAATCAGGAGTTCCCATTCTGCGGTAAGCTTACCCTTGGGGGGGTATGCGCCGAACCAGTTAGGGGCACGAAAAGTAATGTTGGGATTAAAAACATAAGGGATTGAAATGGAAAAAAGTTATAGAATTTTGTTTCACCAAATCAGTGGCGTACCTGCAACTTTTGTCGCCCGGGGCGAACTTTCATTATGCCTCCCTTCCCGTACAAGTTACATAAACCTCAAAATAAAAATAACTAAATTCCAGGGGGGTAAATTGAGTTAATACCGCAATTCGTCGTTTGACACCCTCAATCTCTGCGGATAGGTTGCGAAATCGCGCTTCCACCACCAGACTTTCTTGAGTTAAAGAAGAAGAGGAAAATTGAGTTAATACCGCAATTCGTCGTTTGACGCCCTCGATCTCTGCAGATAGGTTGCGAAATCGCGCTTCCACCACCAGACTTTCTTGAGGTAAAGAAGAAGAGGAAAATTGAGTTAATACCGCAATTCGTCGTTTGACGCCCTCGATCTCTGCAGATAGGTTGAGAAATCGCGCTTCCACCACAAGACTTTCTTCCACATACCGGCAATTTACCGAAAAAAGGGCGAAAAATATGAATTACTTACAAAAGATATTTTTTATGTACACAATGATTGAATTAGTTTCGCTGCTCTTCTTAGTTATAAAATTGTTTTCTTGCATGACTGTGTGTGTGTGATTTTGCCGACCCTTTCGAAGTGCCGCCCTCACGCCCTCCCCCCCATAGGTACGCCACTGCACCAAGTTAGTGTGAAAAGTGAAAGTTGTGGAAGTCAGAGAGCCAACTGGGAAGCAGTGAAAGAAAATTACCAAAACTCTTTGTTAAAGCTGTGAAATATTTAATACCTTTCACGTGCTCGTCTTATAGCCCAGTCAATAAAGACCCAAAAATCGTCAATTTCGGAAATAATTTGCGTAAAGCTGAATTTTACGCCATTGATAGACCCCTATCAGAGGAGTATTTTTACAAAAGTCCCCCAAAAATCCCCCTGGAGCTCCCCCCCCCCTAGACTCCTCAAAGGTTCAAAATAGATTATTTACGGTACGGAAATATTTACGGAACGGCCATTGTCTCTGTAACTAATGATCGGATCAAGCTCGTCTTTTCACTGTTTTGTTTGTAATTAAATGGGCTACAAGAATAGTGTAATTCATATTCAAGTTACACCTAATAATTTTTAGAAATTTAGGAAAATATGTGAAAAAAGTAGATTCTTTACTTCAAAAATTTTGATTTTTGCTCTCTGTTTTTTTATATGCAAGATTATGCAAAAATCCTTCTCATAAAAGTTATAGTCTACAATTTTTTGAATCTACTGATATAAAGTTTTATTTATTTACGTGCGATGGTAACGCAGAGGGAGGGGGAAGAAAGCAAGAAGGTTCGGCGTGCCACGAGGTTGCCCAGTCATCGCGACGAGTGGTTTGAAAAAAAACATTAAATCAGATAGTTTTGAAAGTTGGTTCACATGTTTTGAGGGACTCCTGTTCAGAATACTAAAATTCCCCGATCTTTGGGGGGGGGGGGGGGCCCCGCACCGCCATCTTGGATTTCATGCCACCTTTTCAGTTTTTCTTTAATATCTCGAAAACTATTCACTTTTCAAATTACACGTGATGCAACAAATAAAATAGTGTAAAATTCTCTACAAAAAAATGATTTTATTTTTCTTCTAGCTATAATAGTTTCCGAGGTAATGGGTCTCAAAATCTGCCGTCATCTTGGATTTCATTCTTCTCATTTGGTTTTTCTTAAATATCTCGAAACCTATTCAATTTCAAATTACATAGGAATTAACAAATTAAAGAAGGTAAAATTCCCTATAAATGCATACTTTTATTTTTCTTTTAGCTTTAATAGTTTTTGAGAGAATTGATCTCAAAATGGATGAATTGAAGAATCGTGAAAAATTTTAGTTCATAGTCCAGTCAACGAAGGGTTTGGAAAAAATACTAAATCGCATAGTTTTGAAAATTGGTGCACTTGTTCACCAGGGACTCCTGTTGAACATACTAAAAGTCCTCAGTCCTGGGGGACGCGCGCGCCGCTATCTTGGATTTCATTCCCCCTCTTTTAGTTTTTCCTAAATATCTCGAAAACTATTCAATTTTCAAATTACACGTGATACATTAAACTACCAAAAACAGCGTAAATTACCCTACATAGTCATGCTTTTATGGTTCTTTTAGCTTTTTTGAAATTAAAAAAGTTCAACATGGACCACCCACCTTAATGTGTTGTATACTTTATTCTCTTTTAATCATCCAGCTCTTTTTATGCCCATTTTTATTTATATTTGCTGATTCTCTTAAATAATATTGGCGCAGTTCAGGTAAAAGTCACTAAGTCCAAAACCATAGTTTCGAGATGCAGTCAGTTTCTTGCGGTCTACTTGACTGCAGAAGTCCCTCAGAAGGTTTTTGTGGACTTGGTGACTTCTGCCTGAACGAATATTCAATCACTGCTGTTTACAGTATACAGCTTTATTATACAGAAGGTGGATGCACACTATCTTCCTTAGAATAAATTGGTGAGTTTAAGCATGATTCCCCATTACAGTACTCACACAAGTTGGCTTTTCGGCAGCTATAGTATTGCCACTTCCTTTAATACAAGCACACGATAATTAATGAAATATATCATCTGGATCAAATGGTTTGGAAATTGTAATTTGTTTCAGTGCTCTTTTGAAACTTTCACTGTATTTTAGTTTCAGCTTTCCTTTTAACGATAAGCGAACTATGTTTATTTACAACTCTAATGTCATAATCTTAATGTTCCGTTGTCACACAATCTTCTATTACCCAATTAAATTAATTAATATAATAATTATATATAATTAAAATAAGTATTTTATTACAGAATTAAAATAATACGAAATAATACATACACACCGTTTTCTATTGCTTCAAGAAATATTTCTGCCAAATTTACAGGAAATCGAAAAACGCATTTTGTCATAATCGCGTAACGAACAAATTTACAGACAGACAAAGTGCTGAATGACTGAGTTAAAACGTAGAACTCGCTTCGCTCGGTCAATAAAACAGACTTTTTAAAATTCTTCCTGAAATTTTTAGAAAGATTCAAACAATATTTCTGACGAATTTCTGACGATTTTAAATAATAAACTATGCAAACATTTCGAACCTTGAATCTACAACAATATTTACATTCCAACGATATTACATCATTAATCAAATTAAAAAAGGAGTTTCTTACCAGAAGATTAAACAAAATCCCATAACAGTATCATCTTAAAATTTTCATTTGCTTGCAAATAAATCTTTAGTAATAAAACAAGTTGTGTATGTATGTATGTTGTCTGTCTCCGCTCTATTATAGAGATGTTGGATCTAGAACTATTAAATTTCTCTCAGATGTACAGGTTCATTCTCTGCGCGATGGCCTGGTAGTAAGGTCTCGGCTTCCGGGCTGCAGGGTTCCAGTTTCGAAACCCGATTCCACTGAAGATCCGCCGTGTACGTTGCCTGTTGCACGTTAAATTATACGTAGTGACCAAACGTCGTCTCGCTGGTTTAGAGAGTGGGATGTCAATTCAGGTGTCGTCCTCGTCATTTGACCGATGTTCAAAATTCCAAGGTGCGTCCCAAAATAGCCCTCGTGTTGCTTCAAAACGGGTCGTTAATAAATCAAAACTAACTAAACTAAACTATTCCCTATGTGAACCTTCAATTCGTTGATTGTTGCATGCAAAGGAGGCATTAAGACAGAATCTACGACATTTTCCAACTAAATGAAGACACAGGAGGTAATCTCAGAAGATTTAGATGGGCACTGCTTGGCATGTGGCTAACGAACTGGCATTAATGGCTGGCGAATGAAATGGACTACCGCACGGATATTGCCGATGTGTCACAGAGAGAAGTCAGATAGGGCGATTATTGCATACGCGAGCAAAACTTTTAGCTTTCTTCTGTATTGTGTTCTCATCTTTGTTTTCCTGCCGTTGCTTGCAAGGAATAGGCACCCTTTTAATGAGTTGTCCTGGATAACGCTCTACTTTGACAGATAACGACATGCAAGTAACTCAAAACAATTTTTCAGAAATTTCAATTATATATTTACTATTCGGTATTACACGATTCTCCTTAAACGATTTCGAAACATATTTTTCATATTAATTGCAAATTTCTTGCATTTTACGAAACGGTCCTTAATTTTTGCACACCAGTGTATTACCGGGGCCGCGGTGGCCTAGTGGCAAGATATCGGCTTCGGAGATGGAGGTCCCAGATTCAAAGCCCGATTCCACCGAGTGCGCCTGTTGCACGCCAAATCATACGTAGTAGTCAAATGTCCTCATGCTG
>BGPR01039493.1:0-14286 GCA_013235015.1 Araneus ventricosus
GTGAAACTACTATTATAAAAATTGAACAAAATGTAAAATCAAAACTGAACCTTGCAAATGATATTAAGTTAGTTCGAATCGTATGACTCTTAAGCTAACCAAAGCTCTTAACATTATTAATAAAATCTTCTTTGGGCGAAGGGATAGTTGAGAGGAGTATATTTTTTGTACGAGGGTACCCAAAAATGAAAAGACTAATGAAAGGGTATGGGAGGGAAAAAAGTTAGTACTGTAAGGTCTTAGCCCAGTGATACCGGGGTTCAATCAGAGATCAACAAGACACAGCAATGCAGCACATTAAAATTTAATTATATTTCTGGAGTAATGGCATATGCACAATAAATTTACACATGGATTACACATTCAAAAGATTTGCATAAGTTGCGGATGAGATCGCGAGAGTCAAAATGTTCGTAACTGGACTTAATCGCATTTATCAGGGGGAGTCACTCGTAAACAATCGATAGGCAATCGATTCAGGAAACTGATAAAGTTCAGTCAATGGGTTTTAACTCAGGGCGAGTTCAGTGTGTTCCAATGGCCGGAAGAGGAAATTGAGGTAATCGAATGCTCAATTAAAAAAAGTAAACCACCAAAGGGTTATGCAAGTTACCGAGGTCGGTATTTATCAGCGAGGTATTCAGACGCTCGCTACCTTTCCAGCAATTTCCCAAAGGAATACTATGATGCGTTTTTGCAGCTCACCAAAGGAGCTAGTTTAGACAAAAGTTTGGCTAAAATTTCACGGGGTCAAAACGCTCGTAACAAGTCCAGAACTCGAAGCGTCGAGATTCTGACTTTAATCTTCATCAATCATCCGATCTCGAAAAACCTCTCTGATCTCCTTCCTTCTCCCGTCTTCACTTCTTAAACTCTCACTTCCAGCCCCCAAAGGAGTAGCCGAAAATTCAATCACAGTGATTTGTCCGGCTGCTGACCACATCCTCCAACCGCAAACATCCACTTCCCTTCCAGGCTCATCATTGGAAAGGGTCGAAACGTAACTGTTTCTTTGTCGGCTCCTTGTGGGGTCTGCAAACCATATCGGGACCGTCTCTCCGAACCCTCAGCCTCTTACGTAACACCGGACTGCGTGTATGATCCTTTTTTACGACCTCTTACGCGCTCCTTCTAGATGCCTTAGGGACTTCGTAGGTGGTCCGTTCTTGTGGGAAAACAGAGCAAAGAGGAGACCTCACAGTGCCCAATGTTCTATACTCATTCAAATTTAAAATATAGTTGGGACCATTGAAGGGAGGCCGGCACAATATTGCTCTTACACTCAGTATTTAGATCTACATTCATTTAAAAGATTTATAAAAAAGAAGGAATTTGGACTTGTTCACAAATCACAATTAACCTATACATCATTCAGGTAATTATAAAGTACATATTTTATCTAATTATAATACATAAATTAATAATATAATCTATTTATAAGATTATTTTGAAGTAGATGAAAGTTTTGATCGTTGCTGAAAAAGGAATCTATCAAAGCCAATAAAGAAACAAACCTTTCTCTTTTCTGAATTTTTTTTCTTTCAAAACCTTTTCATTCAGTGTAAAAAAATAAGAAAACTTTCATACTTAAAAAAAAGTCCAACTAAGAAAAACTGACGACACAAAGAAAATAAAGTACTAAAGAAGGTAATACTGCACATTATATTTAATAATTAATTTTTTAAAATTTATTTTAATTTGGAACAATATATCTTAGTAATAAAATTAACCCCGTTAAAAAGAAAATTAATCTTTAAGTCAGTGTGCAGAAAAGGATAAATTAAAATAATTTTTTAAGAGAGGAAAAATGCGTGAATGTATGATTTGATGAAACGGTTTGACTTTTATTGTAACAATAAATAGTATTGTTGCAAATTCTATTTAAAAAAAGATTAAAAATTTGTTCAAATGATGCAACAAAATTCACGACAATTAAATTGGTGTCATCTGAGAGATAATTCTTTTAATTTGAAGATCGCGTTAAAATTACTTTTGTCCAATCATATTTTCGGCAACTACCATGGAAAAACCCGAAAATGTAGCATAATCTTAAATTAATTAGAATTCAAACTAACATTTCAAACAAATATGTCCGTGGTGCAGGTTCCTACCTTAAAATGTTCATTTGTGCGAAATTTGGTTGCTGTTGGTTCAGCAATGTGCTAGCCTTATCGATTGCCATCAAGCAGAAACACACACAGTCAGTCGTTAATATTATTAATAGAGATTTCTCTGAAATATCAGGCAAATATTTTTTTAAGTTGTATTTTAAATTAACCTTTCCATTTCAGATAATTTTAGAAGTTTGATTAAAATTGCAGATGAAGCTTTCAGATAATGTTCAACTATTTTAGTATTTAGTCCATCCTATTAAATTTAAATCTATGAGATTTATCCTCTCTGTTTATTTAATAATTTCCAATTAAATATAGTTTTCCTATTATTCAGTTTTGTTTCACTTCTTTATCATCAACAGGATTCTGAAATTTGTGAGAAAGTAAATAGTCGAAATGCAAGAAATAATGATTTCGGAACAAAAGGCCAATGATGTAAGTTTGTCTCATGACTTCAAATTTTTAACAAAAATACTGCTTAGCCTCTGCTTACCTTGTATGAAGATAGCCCCAATGGAAGCAACACAAATGGCAAAAGCGTACACACAATGTACACGAAAATCTTCCACTTCATTTTGCAAATGCCGTTTAAAATGACGGTAAGAAACAGAGAAAATACAACTGATTCTGATATATACGTCACAAGAAAATTCTGCTTCTTGTGATGCATAGAAGTGGCGGTTTCAGGAACTATAAGCTTGAAGTTCATCAAAATGCAGTCACTTCCTATCAGAACTACTCATGGAGCGAAAGATGCTCATTAGAGGGGAATTTATAGCATTCTCTTAATTATTCACGTTATAGGAGTTTGGATAGAATTTGTTAGCAAGAAATTATTGTGAAAAGACAAGAGCCTTGACTTCTAAACTAAGTGGTACACAAGGAAATTATTCTTCATAAAGTTCAGATATATTTCATAAGAACTGAAGCTTTTTGTGCCATGTGTATAGTTTCCCGACATCTACTCTAATTAATGTTTAAAATTATGGTATCCGCTTACGTTGGAAATCGATTTTCGGCGAAAATTCACAATTTTTTTTTATTGTTTCATCTGAAAGCTTATGCTTTGTGGTTTCCCGAACTGATTTTATTTTATTTCTACGACACCCAAAAAGAAAACTAAAGCCTTTTTTGGGAACCTCGAGAGCTGGAAACAAAAAAGGAAATAGAACGATTGGGAAACAATTTTCAGTATTTTTAACCATATAATTAATATTGTCTTTAATTTATTGTTTATTATATTTATTTATGTCTTGTTAATTATTTTTTAAAGTTTCCAGAAGAGAGTTGGGCCTATATTCGGAAAATTAAAAAATAAACTCAAAGGTCTGGGAGGTATGAGTAAGCTGACAGACAATGTTATTCATAAACTTCAAAATTATTATGAGATAGCCATAAAAAGCAACAAAAATAATTTAGATGCAATGCCAAGCTCTGTATTGGCAACTTTGTCATGTTTGCTCTAATAAATTTCAACCAATGCATTTACAGAGTCTGCTGGCACTGATAGTTGGCACTCGCTTACCAGTAACAAAGTTGCTCGGGGAAAATATAAATGGGCCAAAAAGAGTAAAAGCACCCAGGAGGTGAAGAAAGAGGGTATAATGTATAAATAAGGCGAATTTTAAGTAAATGACTGCATAAATTTCTATTTAAAAATGTGCTTTGGTATTTAAACGTGTTTTTCTCAAAACAGAAAATTTCATAAAATTCCCATACCTGTGACATGATTTCTCAAACACTTTTTGTGATATAATTTTCAAACTTGGTATGCATATTTTATACGTCATTATTTAGAATATATACTAGAATAATCCCAAATGCATCATAATTTTGAATTTTATAACCTGTTATTTTGTTGATAGTTGGGGAAATATGTTTTATGACAGGAATTTTTTTATTTACATGTTACTTACATATTTCTTTACTCAGAAAACCTCTTGGTATACAACATTCCGCGTGAAGTATTTTTCGTTGTTTAACAATTTTCCTTGTACTTCAGATATCTTTGTGTAAATTTTAACGTTGCCAAAAAATATTATCAAATTATATCATCACGATTGCAATAAATAATCAGATACACGCGGCGTCCAAACTGTATTACGCGCATGATATACCACTGACGTGATTTACTACTTTCTATTGAAAAACGGAAATTAATTTGAAATATCAGATTAATACAATTTAAAATTTCTCGGGAACTATTGATCATAGCGAGATAAATGTTATATCAATCGATAGCAAATTTTATTTCACTATTTTAGAGTATTAAATTTGAAATTAGAATGACAATTACTTTTTAAAATTTAAAATTACTGAAATTTAGGTGCTCTAACAATGAAATAATGTTGTTTAACGTCTCGCAGTGCTATGGCGCGAAATTTATTGTTGGTGACGTCAGAGCGTTACCAGTCAGCGAGAGACAGATCTGGGCTGTTATATTAGTAATTGGCAGCTATCAAAATGGACCTTAGCATCGAAAAAATTCGTTCAGCTGGAGCCGATATGCCCGACAGAAATATGGAAAATTCTACGAGTTTAAACAACGAGATTTCACCAATTTAATTTCTCTCTCGTCGCATTCAGTGCCATAAATCCGGACATTTCGAAGAACCTGTCACTAGTGCCAATGTGAGCTTGGATCAGGTCTATCTGGGCGTATGTTAGTCCTAACTCTAGCCAGACGATCAACAAGGGAATAGGAGTGATTGACAGTGGACGGATTTGCTTAGCTTGGAGTGGTCTTGAATGACTGGCCTAATTGGATGGCTCAAAGATGGAACGGCTTGGAGTGGGATAAAATATGTAATGACAGGCCTTATAGATAGGAGGCGCCGCTGGCGACCAAACGATTTTCTAAAAACTGTGAATGGTAGATGGCGGAAAAGGAAATTATAACTACAATCCAATTATAAAGAAAAGATTGGAGGCCGCATAAAAGGGTGAAAACAACAGACTTGGAGATTCTTTCTGAAAGAATTGAGTGTAGATGCCAAACAGAAGTGAGAGGAAATCTTTTTTCTGCGGATTAGGTTTAACTTTCCCCTTCTGTGTGTCACTGTCAAGTTTCAGTGTTGGTGTTAACTTCATGAAGTCGAGTATGGTTTGTTGTTATCTTTCGTGTTATAATTTTATCTCACAGTATTACTGTGACTTTAAAAATGTATCCTTAATTTTGAATAATGAATTATGTCGTCCATTCTCCATCGAATTTATACTCCAAAGAAAGCTATATATACTCTACGCTTTCAAACAGTTAAATTTCCTGTTTAACTAGTTGTGGTTTTTTTTGTGAACTGTGTAATGCAATCTTGTAATTGTAAACTAATGTAATTTCTTATTCAACTAGATGTAATTTAGAGATTATCAATTGAAACATAGTACTTACGAGAAGTAGATGTTTACCAACCATGGGTAGAGCCAAGCAATGATGACACATAGAAATAATCCAGGCACGTTGTACATCATCCAAGAAGAAAAAGTGATTTCATCACTACCTGGATAAAACCTAAAAAAATACTTTTTTAATGATATTTTACAATTTTTCTCCAGTTGTATTAAAAGAATACATGCTATATAAAATTTTAAAACAACAGCTTTAATATAAAGATCCAAGGCAAGTAAACTACCTTTATATTTCAAAATTAATTTTCAGAAAGTATTTGCAACAATACATTTCATTATTTAATCAATTTTTTAATCCTATGATTTTTCCATTAATAAACTTAAGGCTTTTAGATACACCAATAAAATACAAGAACTGTCTATTCTCTAATATTTTCAGTATTTAAATACGAAGACACAAAGAAACCCACAGAAGGAAGAATTTTTAAAAACACATACTTTTCAAGCATTGCCACCAATGCTAAATTTGGATTAGTTCCTATTAATGTTCCAGTGCCTCCAATACTGGTACCAAAATTAACACCTAGGAGCAATGTCACTCTCAAAGCAGTAAATGTATCTTGTCGGCTTGAATAAATAATGAAAAATCGTGAGAGCCTGATAAGTTAAGAATACAAGCAACTTATCTATATATACTGAAGTGCCAAAAGTCATAGGATAGCTGATAATATCGCATGGGACCTCCTTTTATTTATTCAAAGAAAGCACACTACAGAGATGACTCCATTTACAGAGTGCATGATCAAAAAACATACAAAAAACACAAGCCACAAAGTGATTTAAAATACAAAGAAAAAAAGTAACTGCAGAGAATACAACAGTCTCAACTGTTGTATTTTCTGCAATACAAAGCTCAGAACCTCATCAGTTATAAAAATGTAAACACATAGATGTTTTAAAATGAAAACACGCAATTACAAAAGCACTAAAAATACACTGAGGCTTCAAAAGTCCATGCTGCACACCGTCACATTAAAATTATAAAAAAAAGTCACAAAATTTTAAAAAAAATTAGAACACCAAATCAAAAAACCATTAAAAAAGCAAGGGACAAAAAGTCAAACTCACGCAAACACTAGATCAACATATAAAAATCTTAATATGTATAGTCAAGTGTAAGAAAATAAAAAGAAATCAGGTCATGTATTTAATAGTTGAAAACAATTCGATTTAAAAACAGTAGGAGACATATGATAAATGTCCAGTTCACCAGAGATCTGGTTAAAAGTCTTATAAAATTTATACAACGAGAAACTGTCAATATAATTAAATCTAGAATGCACATTAGAAATAGGAATTTTGACCGGCAAAGTGCAGCAACTCTACTTGGCATTAACTCAACAAGATGTGGGAAGTATAATCGTCAGAACTCACATTTTACAGTGAAGATTTGATCACGAGTGGATCGACAAGAAAGTGACGAAGAAGAAAATCATATGGAATCACCAGTTTCCCAGAAACCTGACCATAATTTGCAAATTTTATCAATGATTTTGTTCCCCATGCGCAATACTTACATATATTTCGGTAAAAAATAACATGCATATTCGGGAAGATATAAATTTTTTCTTAAAAAATCATAAATTATTCTACATGTTTTTTGCTTATAACATACAGAGTTTTCAACCAAATTATTCAAAACGTACAAAATACTTGACAATATGTTAGCGAAGTTTTGTATTGAAATTTGAAGTTAATATTTTGCATATTAGAGCAAAATGAATATTTGTAGTAAATAATTTTTCCTCCTCCTGTTCGAAACATAACATAATTTTTCTGTTATAATATGGAAGTCAGATGCATAGGGCAACGTAATTAAAAATCCCAGTCGAATACCATTAAGATTTAGAAACGTATCAACATTTCAGCGATTAGAATTTCTGTTGATGTCTAAGAGAAACAAAATGATGAGTGCTTCTCCGCAGGCTGGTATTTTTCAAACATGAATCCTCAAATAGATTTACTGAACTTTATAAAGAGTGAATATGATTAATACCATACAAAATTATAAATAAAATAGGAAATTTAAATTACAGTTCGATGACAACTATCTTCCCGAATTTACGTGCTATTTTCACGAAACCACATGTCAGTACTGCGCACGGCATACAAAATCATTGATGGAAGTTGCAAATCGTTATTAGCTTTCTGTGAAACGGGCTGAGCCGAAATAATTTTCTTCTTCAACACTTTCTAGTCGGTCTCCTCATGCTCAAATCTTCACTATAAAATGCGAGTTCCGACAATTGCATTTCCCACGTTTTTCTGAGCGCTGCCACGTGCAGTTGCTGCACTTCGACTTTTGGCACTTCATTGTTTATAAGATTCAACGTATGTATATATGTTTGTCCCAGAATCACTTCCGAACGGCTGGAGCGATTTTGTTGAAATTTGGCACACATATTTCTTATCAACCGATTTGAAATACTAAGGGCAATAAGGCCTAGTTCAGTCTTTCAGGGTAGGATGAAGAAAAGTCGCCTAAATACATGTAACAAATTAGCCGATTGGCATGCTTGGCGATTTTGGCGGCTTGGGCGATTGTAAGGAAATTCTGTACATATTTTTCTCATTTTCCAACTGAAAATAGTGTAGGAGTAAATAAACGCTAACCCATCTCTTCAGGATATGTTGAGGCGAAGTCTCAACCTACCTTATCTGTTCTTACATGCATTTAATCAATGCATGTAAGAAATTGGTCGATTGACATGAAATTTGAAATAGCTGAGGTAATTTTGATAACACTAGGTACGCATGTACCTCATAGGTCGAATAAGAGTACTTAAGTTGCAATTAAACGTCAGACAAAGCTACAGGCCGATCGACATGGAACTTGATACGACTGGAGCGATTTGGAGCCGACTTGAAGAACTGTAGAGGTAAATAAGCCCTAATACTGTCTCTCAGGAAAGATAGGGCAACGTCGTCTAAATGGACTGATCGAGATGAAACTTGATCCACATGTTTTAATATGTCGAATTAAAAATATAGTTGGGTTAAATCTTCTTTAATCAACCCTTTAGAATGGTAACTACTGATAAGGCATGTAAAAAATGTTTATTGAAAACGATTGGAGCAATTTTGACGCAATAGGTTTCATTATTTGATTTAGATACGTTAAACGGTGAAAGTTTGCTTGAGAAATGACTCCCACATTGTTTAACAAATAATAATAATATATCGAGGAAATAGGAGTTTTCTCACTTATATGCATTGGGTAAATATGAATCATTGAAAGGCATTTAAGGAATAGGCCAATTAGCATAATTTTTATGTCCAGGTTTCCTAAAATCCCTTTTAAGATGTAAAATAATGGGCTAACCATGAAAGAAAGAATTGGAATACTATGTATTATGATACCTTACTTAGATGAAAGAAAATCTTTTATTATCAATTTATGAACCATTTAATTTTTATTTGAGAACTATTCCCTCAATTCAGCAATATTTATAAAATTCAGGTTATTTATATAATACTGTTCAGTGTTTAGTTTCCTGTTTGCCACAAGAGATTTTGACCTGAAAAAAACCGGACAATGCCGGGTACTTTGTTGGTATGTTTTAGAAGTGTGAATGAAGATTATATAAATAAAAATTTGCAGAAATGGACTTCAAGTTATCACGTGTAAAATGCATTTTGGTAGGAACTTAATTTTGAACATTTATTGTCAGTTTAGACCACTATCGTGAGGAATTTGCATATTTTTCATTGTTAACCCAGAAGTTTTGTATGTGACAGCTACTCCTTACTCAAAACAAAATTATCTTGATGAACAATAAAACAAGAAATCTCGTAAAGAATTAAAGGACCCGGATCAGAATTAATTTATGCTCATTGAAGAAAAATATATTCAAGTCGAAGACGAACTAAGAAGAACATGTCTTTGAAAAAAGCAGGTTAGTTTCCAATTGTTCTTTCCGTGATCAAGGCCAAGACTTTAACTCTAAAATGAATGAGTTAGTCACACTAAAGCTTATTAGTGTGACATTTAATTTCAATTGTGCTCGACAGTCTGATAGTTCAAATGTAATTTAACTTCTATTTTTCTTTTCATAGACAACTTTTATATCCCACTCATTAACATTGAATCATAAAATGTTTAAATTAAACATATTTTTCAATAATGAATTCAAAGTGAAAACGTTTTACTGACGGTTTTTAGAAAAAAATAGCGTCAATAATAGAGTGACTTTGAGTAACAATGTTAAAGGAATTTAATCATGTGAAGTAAATTTTATTTTCAAAAAGTCTTAAGGAGCTGTAAGTTTTGTTTAAAAATGTCACTTTGCTATAAATAACATCAGAACATATATTTCGAACGTTTTGCCTTTTAAATATTATTTATTATTTACATTTCAATTCTCATGTTTTTTAAAAAAAATCCAGCTTAATAAAGCATATTGTCACTGCACAAAATGCAAAAAACCCTTATCTAGAAGATACGAAGAATTTTCTTCCCATTTTATGTCGATTATTTACTATATAATGTTGGTGAACCATGTCAGAAGACCAGATATATTATGAAAGTAGTTTTGATATCTTCTGAGCAATATAATCCTAATGCAAATGAAAAACGAAGATTTTCGAGGATGTTCCAAAATTCATGTTTATTATAATTTTCGTTTGCAATCATTCATTAAATGATTCTCAGTTGTTTACTTTCAATCATGCTTTATTCGTTTTCTTATTCCTAGAAAATATGCTTTATTTTCTATTGACTCTGCATAAGAGACATTTCTAGAGTTGACAGACTTTTAAAATTACATTTTGAGGAAAGGATGATTGAAATCTGACGAATTTAAATAGCATTACTTAGGCAATATTTGGCGATTTATTATCAAGTTTGACGTCAAAAGATAGATATCACAAGTACATGAATCTAACAAAGAATTTTATAATCAAAATTAAGTAAGAAGCAGTAATAATATACATACAGTATTTCGATTTAGGAAATTACAAATTTTTTAAAATTAGTTTTGGTTGCCCTGAAATTTAATTTATAAGACCCAAATAACATGTTTATTACTTATATATATATAGTTTGTATATTACTCGTTAAAGGCATTGTTTGTATTGCCATCATCTTCAAGACTTTGAATTTTCTCGTTCTTTTTCACAGAGTGATCTGAAACAAAATATTAGTTGCACATTTTGAATTAATTATACAGGATGATTCAAAAGTCCTTAGACAAACTTAAAGGGTAGGTCTGGCCAACAGAAACGTGTCGTTTTCACAATAAAACATGGGGTCAAAAACGCATCTACAGGAATGTCTTTACCAGTGAATAAAGTAAAAAAAAGATACACAAGATAAAGTATACAGGACGAGTTTAATAGAATACAAATTTGTAACAGCACAACCAGTTGCATAAATAACGACGCTTCAAGTCTTATACAGCGTGACAGACACAATGGCAAGAAGGAAGGCGTATCAACAACAAACTCTTAGAGTGCTTAAATTCAGTGTTCAATGGCCTTGATGTAATTCATGTAACTGTTTTATTGCGAATTTGCGTACCATTTAACCTGTGTTATACACTTAATTTGATGCATCATTTTCTTTTCTAAATTCACTGAAAAAGAGCCCCTTTAACAATATCCCTTTAGGTTTGTGACTCCATGTCCTACTGTAAAATTGGCATGTTTCTTTAAACCTGACCCTACCGTTTAACGTTGTTTAACGTTATTTCAATTACCCGGTTTAATTATCACATGAAAAATGCAGAGTTTTTTCTCTGAGTTGTTATATGGCCTCAGTGACATGTCAATCAATATTTGGCTTCGGGACTGTCGGATTCCAGGTTCGAAACCCAAAAAATTTTCAAATTAATACAATCATAATCTTAGATAAAAAAAAAAAGAATAGTACTCATATAAAGATGTATTTCATCTGACTTTGAACTCATTTCTGCAACCACAGCGTCTACAATAGACATCATCAGAGCTGTTGCCGCAACGTTAGGCATCCACATAGACAAGAACGCCGTTGTAAGCATGAATCCCCGCAAAAGCCTGGAATTAAAACATTTTATGTCGAATAATTTACTAATTAAAAAATGTAAGTGAAGTAAATCTCGAACATAAACTCATTCTTACCTCTTTATATCCGTGCCAACTAGAAGCAGAACTTCCAGAGCTATTCTTTCATGCAGTTTACTATCTTCCACAGCAATGGAAGCCATCACACCCCCAATAAATGTCATATAGCCTTCCTACATTCAGAAAAATGGGAAAGATTTTCATTAATATGATTTTAAACACTGCGGATTGACATATTTCATTTCAGAGAGAGGACGCCTTAAACTTATGCTCAACTGAAAACTCGTGCGTAAATTATTTTCGTTCCTGAACTCTTCCCGGCCTGATGATACCATTTTGGTATCACTAGAGAAATCTGTATTTATATACATTTCTGCTTATAATTTGGGTAGTTTTGATGAGATATAGATGACAACATGATATGGATACAAAGGAATAATGAAAGAATAATTTTAATTAATTACGCTATATGAAATTAATTAATTAATCTGGATTACATATAAATTAATTTAAGAATGGATTATTTCTGAATCATTGTTGTTTTTCAAATTTTTTTTATTTATCAGATTTTTACTAACGAATAATAGTTTGAGCTAGAGAGGGTTACAGTTGGCAAATAATTTTTTTTCAAAAATGGAACCAGTTGATAATATGTGTAATAATAATGAGAAATAAGTAATGAACTTGAAATAAATCATTACATAAATAAAAACTATGGATTTATTTTCTAATGGATATTTTTACTACTTACGAAAGATTTCTATTTATTACAAGTAGAGACCAATGAATTAGAAACATTGTCTCAATATTCTTTTGCACTCCCGTATTTGGTTAGGTATGCAAGAGGCAGCATTTAAGTCCAGATATTGCCAGACATTAGTCAAATAAAGCTTAAGGGCCTCTAAACTTGATGGCAATGGGGGTTGTTATTGAATGTGTCTTTCCAACATTCCCAAAGGTACTCTACAAAGTTTAAGATTCCTGAATGGTGGAATTATCAGTGATGAAAGACCCGCCGCAGATGAGTTAAAAATGCAACACTGCAGGATGATCTATTACCTCAATCGGCAAGAATATTCATGAAATTCTCGGATGGAATCCTATCTTTCAAACACAACTGGGGATCACTACCCGACTTACAATCCGTAGTAGGTTTGACATTAAAGACACTGGAACGTATTAAGGGCCTCTAAACTTCATGGCACAGGAGATTGTTATTAAAAGTGTCCTTGTAACATTCCCAAACGTATGCTAAGAATTTAGGGTTTCTAAACTTTGTGGTGATCAGGGTAGATGTTGAAATTCAGAGTCAAGCGTTCAGCCCCTGATGACCAGTTCTAGTCTAGTGAATAATGGCGTTATCATTTATGAAAGACCCGCCACTATCGGAGTAAAAATTTAACACTGCAGGATGGATTCAATCAGCAAGAATATTCATGCATCTTTGGATGACACTATATCTTCCAAAAATAACTGGGAACCTCTGCCATGGCAGATGCGGAAGTCTGATTCATGTTCTCAGAACCCCTGTTGGACAGTTCGTACCCAGTGGACCATCACTGGAAGAGCAATCATAAGCGAGGTAAAAATGCAACATTGTAGGATGATCTCACTCCGCAAGAATGTTCATGCAATCCTTGTATGACAACACAGCTTCCAGAAACAACTGAGAACTTCTAGACTACCAGAACATACACCGCACCATAATACACTCAACAAAACCTTGGAGGAATTGGGTGTCTAATTCATTGGTCAGTACCTGTACCTTTCTCTATTGTTATTATATGAAATTAAATTAAATAATCATTACGTAACGATATTTACCTTCATGTAGTTCTTAGAAACCTCCGTTGAGCTCATTATACCTAATAAAGGGAAGAGGGCCAATGGAAGCGTTGAAACTGCAGCCATAGGTGCTGGTTCCAGTAACAAATAAGAAACAACTATTAACACTACATGCCTACATTTGAATTCCTGAAAAGAAAAGTTTCCTCAAGAGTTTGAAAATCATTGTTTGGCAAATATATCTGAAGGAGATTGAAGATATTTGATTCCTATTCTGATGCCTTGACGGAGTACTACTATATACAATGAAGATAAAAAGTAAACATCTGTTATACTTTCTTACAGAATTCCACTTTACAAACAGATGTATAGAAAGAGAAAGTATTGTAATACAACTCTATAATAACGATTCAGGCTATCAGATGCTTATCATTTAAGGCTGAAGAAAGCCGTTTCATTGTAAAAGGTGTAAAGATGCTAGTGCCAAGTATTTGTGCTCGTCCTTTTTTCAATTTCATCACAGGAAATCGTGTCTTCTTTATTTGTCTGAATTCTAAGTTCTTAAATTGTTTAAATTCAACAACGGATCATAGAAGCTGCTTTTTATCTCAGGGCTACCTACCAGTGGCGGCTATTGGGTGAAACAAGTGAGAGGGACAAAAATTTTATAGACAACTAAAAGACCCGGGAGTATAGAGGTAGACAACAAAAAACATTTAGTTAAAAAATTAGCTAGTTTTTACGAACATTATTGCTTTTTTGTAATTCCTAATTTTAGGCAGCTAAAATGAAATAAAAATTTAATTCTTTTCCTAAAAAAGGTAGGGGAAATTCCCCCCGGGCCCCCCCCCCCCCGACTCTCCGCCACTGCTACCAACTTCTTTTCCCCTTGTACACCCTGTTTCGAACGTTAAAAATATTTGCCACGAATCCTGAAAAGAAA
>BGPR01039494.1:0-14286 GCA_013235015.1 Araneus ventricosus
ATGAAATTAATGACTTAGGTTTTTACATTTAGCAAATAAAAAAGGCTAAAAATCTTGAGAGTCAATGAAGTTATTTTTTTTATTGGTCAAGCATAATTCTAATTTAAATTACAATTATTACACTTTATTAAGCTAATTATAGAGTGAATATTTAACCTAATTAAACACAATCTCCAGGAAAAACTTTCTTTATGTAACAGGAAAGATGAGTTTTAAGATCATTGCTAGAAATTAAATCTATCATAATAATATTGTAAATATGTCTAAAAAGTAAATTTATTTGAAGTAATGAGGAAAGAAAAAATTGGGCTAAAAAACTGATGAAATGGAATGCAATTTTTGCTTTAAAAAAGTTTTTATATCGTAAGATGAAAGTATAATTATATATCATGCTTCTTCTTTATCAGGAGAAAAATATAAGATTTATTGATTTGAAGCAATGAAAGTTGATTGACTTTCATTACAATATTCCAAAGTATTGTTAAATAATTATGCTTAAAAATATTTTTTAAAAATTGCAAAATTAAGGAGAAAATCTCACAGCAACTAAACTGGCCTCATATTGAAAGATAAAAATTTTGAAATTTAATAATGCGTAAAAATTATTTTTATGTGATAATATTTTTTGAGTTATAGTTGAAAAAATTCCCAATTCTTGCTCAATTTTTAATTAATTAAAATTTAAAAACTTTCTGAGGTGCATATTCCTACGCTCTTATAGTATGTTTGTACCAAATTTGGTGGCTTTAGATTCAACGAACTGTAGAACATCAACAGACAGACAACAACCTACACATACATTCTCTTTTATTATTTATTGACAATTTGCATACAAAAGCATGATCAGAAGCAAAACATAGAAATAAGACTATGGTACTCCATGTTAGATTTTATTGCTTAAAAAATAAAATGCATCTATAACTTATAATTTTCTTGTTTTCAACTGTCTTGTTTGAAATTGATTCGTACAAAAGTTCAGTTCTTTGTAAGAGAATTGTTCGTCTTTTATAAAAATCTGCAGTTTTTGTCCAAACTTGATGAAATTTTTCGCAGGTGCTCTTTAAAACAAAAGGAGAATCACTGTCAACTTTTCAAAGTCCTGTAGTTAATTAAAATTTCAGTTATAGAAAATTGAGCAAGATTTTGTTGTTTTCCCCGTTAAATCTTTCAAAACTCATTTCAGAAGAATGATTTTTTGATTATTTTAGAAATTCAAAAAATTATTTTTGTACTGATATAAATTTAATGACAAATTACGAAAATATTATTACTACAAATCACTAAACTAATAATCATTAAAAGAATTTCCTTCACTCACTCTTACAAAGTACCTACTAATGGACAACATTTCTCCTTCACGCTTTGTCGCTAAAACCGTATAAGAAAAATTTAACCTAAAGAATTTAAAATCAAATATTTTTCATAATATTTTCGTTATTTTACTCGGGAAATTGATTTTAACCCTGTATGTGAGAAGTTTATTGGTATTAGACTTGGTGGCAACTTTGAATTCTTGGTGTGTATCTAAAAATAATATGCTATGCGGTTATCAATTCCTTGCTTTAGTTTGAACTCATTTAATCCAGCTTTGTAAAGCGAACTATTAGAATTTAATTTTAGGGTGTAGACCTTGAAGAACAAAGTCAAAATAAAAATCATCACTGGGAGTTTGTCTTCCATCCCTACATTAAAAGGTACTAAAATCAAATACAAATTTGTAGGATGTCCAAAATTAAATTTCTGAATTCAAAGTCTTGTTAGTCTCATCTGGGTCAAAATATATTGGAAAACCAGACAATGATCTCGTCGCACAGAAAAAGTGCTCCTTCTCTGTGGAGCTTGCAAACCGTTTTGCTAAGATCGCCACCGAATATGATTAAATATAATCCATACACTTATTCTTTTATCAAAGGGATTTGTAAACAACGTGTGTGAGGGATTATAATCCCAATGCTAAGAATAACCGCTTAATAACTAATAAATACTAATTATGCATGAGTCTTTCTCTTCATTAGAATTTAGTTGGAATAATTTCATTATTTAGATTTAGTTAAGTTGAGAGTCCGATTATGGTTAAGTTGGGTTTCTATATTGTGCCGACCATTATGCTTGTTTTTACCTTTCCTGTTCTTAATAGCCCTGCATCGATTGAAAATGTATTAAAAGAACTTTATCCGTAAGGAGTGAAATCCATTTTTGAGATATCAAAGCATATTTGTAATAATATTAGTATTCGTAATGAATGATCTAATGATATCAGTGAATTCTCTTCTTCAAAGCTAAAGATAAAGAACAGATTTAGAAGTTCATTTTCTGAAGAGAACTTGGAATTCTCTGTATGTTGCTATCTATTGGAAAGGAATCGTTAGATGATTTGGATGCAGAAGTAATTATTGACATACCATCTACTAAACTCAACAGCTGACTAGATATCTAGTAAACTCAAACGCTTACTGAGTTCTGTACTTTTGAGTTGTTAATCTTTTAAAGTAAGAAGTATTCTTTAAATTTGTTGAACTTGGTACATGGTTAGCTCTATAATTTCGGTTTGGTTTAAAAATTCTAAAAATAACAGTACAGTTCCAAAATTAAAGTAAGCTATACACCCACCAAAAATTATTTAAAATTCAATCATAAATTTGTTTTTGTATTCGGTAATTCTTACTTTCAATAATATGTAATAATACATGTATACTTTAATTATTAATTTGACTAGCGAAGCGAGATCCTGTTTTCACTGGACCGTTCGAGCGAAAACAGTTCGTTTGTCAGTAATTTACTGACTTGTCTAATAGTCTGTTTGTCTGTAATTTGTTTTGCTGTAATTTTCTTTGAATTTGACATGAATGCTCTTTGATGTCGGCGAAAACGACTGTATGTGTTTTTTATTTTTTTATTCCGTTTCAAGATGGTGGACGCTTAAATGGTTGCGTTTCATGTAATGTTGTGTTTTTCCAACGATTGTAGCCAAACGAAACTCCGTTCATAATGCATCCAAAGATATTTCTAATAATAACAAATTACATTTAATTACGATTTTGTCAATATTGATAAAAGCAGACATTTAATTGTACTTTAATTAATAATGATAAAAGCAGACTTGCGCAAATAATTTGAATTTGGAAATTAAATGGCTAAACTTTTAAAGACTGAAATGAAGAGCAGATTTTTTTTTCTGGGGGGGGGGAAGGGCGAGGTCTACTGTTCACAGAACAACTAGTATATATAAGTTTTTTAGATAATAACAATATGTAATAAGTTATATAGTATATCATGTCCATTTATTGTTTTTAATTGATTATATTTATAATAAATAAAATTTTAAAAATTATATAGAGAAAAACATTTTTGATATGAGTGGGCCCCCATTGACTGCTGGCAACCGCTATTTTCAGACCCAGTCCGCCACTGGATATCTTTAGTCATTAGTAGCAATGGTGTAGATAAGACCCCTGTTCTTCTTTAGTCATTTAAATATTTAAGGCCCGGTGCACACTAACCGATTCGTGTCGTTGAAGCTATAAATAATAATAGTAACCCCCATTCCCCCTGTGTGTCTCCATAGGGGGCATGTGGGTTACTATTGTTATTTTTATAGCTTCAACGACACAAATCGGCTAGTGTGCACCGGGCCTTAGGAGACTGAATATCTATCGTTCTTCTCTTTCCCGTTCACATTACTGTTAAACACTTTTTAAGTATCATTTGAGAATATCCATCATCGTTTAAAACCGCTTTTTTATTATCACAATCAAGGTGCCTGAATAGAAGAAATCTCTTTAAAGATTTCAATACCCTAATGCATCTAGATCTCGTTAACTTGGAAATGTTTACTGTATTTTTGAAGCTTAACCCTAGAATGGTAACGTTCCTTCGCAGTTTGAATGGGAAAAGGAGTCAATTTGACTCAACGACACCATTCCAGGGTTAAACTCATTTGAAAACAGACGCTCTTCAAAGCAGTTCGTACAGCTATCAGACGACGAGAAAACCCCAAGGCAGAATTTTAGTTAGATTTTATGATGAAGATTGTGGTGTTCATTGCATTAGTTTTTTTTTAAAAAAAGAATTCTTCTTCCACTGAGGAATAGAACTAATAAGGTATGTTTTATTTAATTTATCATTATAGAGTTCAATAATATATGACAGTAAACATTTAATGGAATTGCATAAGTTCATTCAGCTTCAGAAAAGAAATAATATTTTACAAATTTCCTAACAATTCTAAATATTTTTATATATACAAGTTTAGTACCACATTAACAGTTTTAATAAATAAATTTAAACTTACTAACCTCGCCGCTACCATTTAAATTCAGTGTGACATTTAAATTTTTTTTAACAAAAGATTTTTTAAAAAATTCAGTAAATTTATTAATTATTCAGAATGAAGATTAAAAATTCTATTCCCATTTTTGTTTTTATTTTGGAATTGATTGTGAAAGAAGATTACTGAAATATTTGAGAATTATTTTAGATAACATTGATACCTCCAAAATAAATAAAGAATTTTCCAGAGAGAAATCCCAGAAAAAAAATTAGAATTTTATTTTAAATAGTTTATAATAGTTTCCCTTTGATTAGTTTAGTTATATCCATGTCCGCTTTGAAGCAAAACGAGGACTATTTTGGGACGGACCTCGTAATTTTGAACCGTGGTCAGATGATGAGGACGACACCTGAACTGGCACTTCCCTCACCAAACTTCCGCATCACACCAATGGCACAACGTTTGACCACCTGATTCAACATGCGGCAGGCCAATACACGACGGATCTTCAGTCGAATCCATCTTCGAACCTGGCACCATCCAGCTTCGAGGCCGACACCTTACCATTAGGCGACCAGGAACACATTTTCGCATTGAAGAATTGTGTTTGAGCTTTATATAATTATAAATTTTATTATTGCATCACTTCCAATAAACTTAGAATATTGATTAGAATTAATAAATTATTTTAATTTTTCCAAGTATATTAGAGAATAATGTTATTTATTAATGAAAATGGTCAAATGTTTTAAGTTTATACGCTTGTATTAATTTATTATGATTGGTTTAATCAAAGTAATTTGGACCCACTTTTTTTGAATTACTGAATAATCTGAACAAGCTTCAGAATGAGCTAGATTTGGTATCAACCTTCTATTTTGCTGAAAGTACTTTGTAGAATAACTTTTGACGTCCTCTTCTTTTTGCGTTTTTCAAATGCGTTCCTGTGATTTAACGCCTCCAAAATTTCTAACGATTAAAAAAGAGAGAGATAAAAGGATTTATAATAGATCCGTGGTCCTTCAAAATAAGAACTTAGAAGAAGAGGAAAGGTGCGTCGATTATACTGGTAGGAAGATTTAAATATTAGATTTTTTGTTTTTGTCATTCTTGCTTTTTCATATTTCAGTATTTAGAATCAAATTAACTATCATTTTGCGATTTATAACTGGCAGAATGTTGCGTAGTTATTTATTTGATAGCTATACTTAAAGTGATTTTGGAAGGAAAAAGCGAATTACTTTTACTTTTATATAATGAATCTTAAGTTATTTCGATTACACTTCATGTGAATATTTATGAACACGAAATTCAGATATAAATTTAAAATTACTGAGTACAAAGCATATTCATTATCTCCAAAGATTAATTAAACTAATTAATCAGGCAATTAAAATCAAATAATAGATTAATTATAAAGCAATTTTTATTAACAAAAATATAGTTACTCTGATTAAAAATTTGTGAAATTATCTTATTTTAAACATCACAACTGACAAGTTGCAATTTTCACAAGTACATATGCTTTATACTTTCAGAGGGGCCCCAAGAACTTCAGCGCCTGGGGCCCCCAACAAGCTTAATACGCCCCTGAATGTTGTCACTACTTTTTTAAAAAGGGAGTTTAAGAAGAAACAGCTGTAGTAATTTTTCAGCCCCATAGAACCCCCCGGATTCACCACTGGGCGTAGAAAATAATAATAATAATAATAATAAGACTGGCAGTAAGGCATTTGTACCTCCCTTTTCCTTCTCCTATCAATTACTAAATTAATTGATGAAACGGGGCTATGGGATTTTTAGCTAATGGCAGCGACTCGAGGGGTGGGAGGACGGTCGTCCCCACACACACACTCTTTGCGAGAAAAATTTAATTTTTGTTTCATTTTAGCCGCTTAAAACTAGGAATTATAAAAAATCTAAAAAATAGTATTCAAGAAAGCTAGCTAATTTTGATACCAAATTTTGTTGTCTACCCCTCTCTTAGGTGTCTCTATATTTTTTGCCACCCAGTCGCCGATACTGTTTTTGGCTGCAAAAGCTGTCATACCAGCATTCATAAAATTTCGAATCCGATTCCTAAAGAAACTGCCAGATCCAAATACAGAGGTGAAACTAGGCATCAGGATGCTAGCATCAGATCGTTCCCAGGTCCTTTTGAGTCGACCTCTGATTAAGCCATTAAACGAAATGTTTATTCGAAGTCATGAAATTAAAACAAGATTTCATTGTGAAAAATAAATTATTAATATATTTTTAATTGAGTTACATTTATGGAAAAAAAAGGTATCGACACTTCTTTTACAATATCCGTAAATCGATAATATGGATATAAAGGTTACGATATATCGATGAATTTGTTTATATGGGTAACTGGGTGCACAGTTCCGGAATTGACTTCTACAAGGTTGTTAAAGTTTGTGAAATTGAAGAATAATTTTTTTTTATTTAACGCCTGGTAATATGCCTGCTGTTTTATTAACAGAATCCATTGTTGCAGATTTAAGTGGTAAGTTTCCGTTTGTAACGTTCAATACTATTATGCAGTTAGTATTCAATACTTAGCGCGTATAAAAAATAGATACAGTTTTCTCTAAATAACATAATGAAATGTTCTTCTCAGAAAGCAGTAAAATTAAAAGAGAATTTTAAAGTTAATTGTTATTTTGATATGGAATAAGATGTGTTAAATTTCATTGCCTATGAATGCCTTAAAGAGACTTATTTTCTTTTAATATTTTACAGAACTTAGCATTTAAGAATTTGTATCTAGTATTAATTCCTAGTTTAGCTTATATATTTTTAGCTGGAGAAGCATGGCAAGAAGATACGAAGCTGTATCAACCGTATGAAGGTAATAAGCATTCTATTTATGTTCTTGAAATTCACGAATATATTTTAAATGTATTTTTATTTCTGGTTTATAATTTTTAAATTATGTGAGGAAGTGTTTCCATTTACTTATTGTGTGTCGCTAACAAGAATCACACAATCATTATCTATAGTATCCTTAATAGACTAGAAAATCACCTGTCATGGTAGGGTGTAAATTGCCTCTTCATTCGAGAGATTTCCTATCAAATTTGACATGTTAACATAGATATATATGCTAGAGAATTGTTTAACATTGATTGAAAACAAATAAAATAAACAGGTTTTATGACAGGAAATATTTTTCTTTATTTAGATATTATTTACATATTTCTTTATTCAAAAAACCTCTTGGTAAACAACATTCTGTGTGAAGTATTTTTCGTTGTTTAACAATTTTCCTTGTACTTCAGATGTCTTTGTGTAAATTTTAACATTTCCAAAAAATATTCTCAAATTATGTCATCGTGATTGCAATAAATAATCGGATGCATCGTGGCGTCCAAACTATATCACACGCATGATATACCAATGACGTAATTTACTACTTTCTATTAAAAAAACGGAAATTAATTTGAAATATATGATTAATATAATTTAAAATTTTTCAGGAACTATCATTCATAGCGAGATAAATTTTATATCAATCGATTGAAAATTTTATTTCAGTATTTTAGAGGTATTAAATTTGAAATTAGAACGACAGTTACTCTTTTAAATTTAAAATTACTGAAATTTAGGTTCTCTAACAATGAAGTAATGCTGTTTAATGTCTCGCAGTGTTATGGTGCGAGTTTTATTGTTGATGATATCACAGCATTACCAAGTGACAAATCTGGGCTATTATATTAGTAATGCTCATCAACCTGCTAAAAAAATAAAATATGAGACAACATATGCAAGTTGTAAAAGCAATTTTTTTTTCCCATCATGGATGTTGCCTGGTGAAAAAGATTAGAGATTAGTTGTTGCAATCATAAATGGTTCAGGGATCCCATTTCAACATTGATCTTGAATAGTGTAATTGTCATCTGTCAATCAGTTTAAATTGTTGCTTTTTTTAAAAAGTAATAATTTAACAAAACTGTACAGTAATTAAGTAGATATTTTTGTACATAGTTGGAAAATATTGAAAAAGATAATGATTATTTTATATCTTGAAATACTAAAATAAATTTATTATAATCAGATCATCTTCCATAAAAAGTTGACACAAATTAATTATTTTATGCTTTTAAGAGAAATTTTGAATGGTTATTATGCTTTTGAGCATGTAACTGTGTATATATTTAGTTTTGAAATATGCACCAATGTGCCATTCATTCTGTAGCAGAATATGATTAAGGACTTATTAATAACTTTCTTTGTAACTCAATTTGCTTAATTAATTGTAGATTATTATATTCTTCTGTCACTACATTACAGCTAGCCATTCTGTGACATGTAGAGAACCAGCAATATTTTTTATAATTTCCATGAATACAGATAAGTTTATTTATTACACTGCAAGTGTTAAAATGTTTAGGTATGAAGCCATTTTTCTGTGAAGTTTGTTACCAGGTTTTCAACTTCAGCTCATTTGATTCATATAGTATATATGTAATAAAATAGAATCTACTGTACCTTTAAAATCAATTGGTAAACTTGGAGTCTACTGTGCCGGCCTGCTTCTCGCCAATTTTTCTTGGTGCAATTTCATTTGCTGTCGCCAAATACTGTTTTGGATGTGCAGAATGCTTTTTATTGCTCTCTTGCACATGCTTCACCTGAAAAAGAGAGATTGAGTACATAATGCCTGCGGCATTTCAAGTGTGTACCGAGCAAATTTTTCAACTTAGAAAAACATGAGTAGCTTCGCTTTCAGCATAGGCGGAAACTAGTAGCTACGCTTTTTCATTGAATGTTAGGAATCTAGGTTCTTTTTAAAAATTCCATAAACAAGAATTTCCACATGCAATGCCTGCGGCATTTCAAGCCTGTAACGAGCAAATTTTTTTAACGTAAGAAAACATCAGTGGCTTTGCTTTCAGCAGCGCAGAATAATTTTAGCTTCACTTATTCATTGAGAAACAAAACACACAGTATTGAACCGATATTCAAACCGAAGAATTCCAAATGAAGTTTTATTGAAATTCGAATGATTCGACCAATTGCATCGAAGAGATGAACAAAACAGTCCAATCAAAAGAAGGCGCATGTGCATGTTACTCATTAAAAACATCATTGCACAACCAAAACAAATGTTCTCTCATCTCTGTTCTTGGTGGCCAAGAGTTGGCGATCCTAAGAGGAACAAAGTGGGTGGGCACCGTAGACTCCAGATTAACCTCTATGGTAACTTAAATAGTGGTGTGAATCTTCACTTTTCATGCGACCATTTTGTACAAGGCCCCTTTTTCTGAATGTATATAATTTGGACATGCTGCCATCTTTCTCTTTTTTTTCTGGCCCCTGCACAGGATGCAGCCAAGCTAGCTGCTGGTCATGGTTCCACTGTATAATTTCAAAATTGACTTAAAAATGAAATTTCAGCTTAACTACAAAGTACAATAATAGATCCAATTCAGGTGAAAAATCTTCCCCTTCATTTCCCATAAACCTTTCATATATGTATTTATATATGTGTGTGTGTCTGTTATTGTGATTGATATGATCATGAATAAAAGATTTTATGTAAGTTTATTTTATTAATAATTTTTTGTACACATAACTTTTTCCGAATTCTATTTGTGAGCCAATATTTTATTATTTTGATATGCATTCAATTTGTATATGTAGCGTTTTATAATTTATTTCATTTTTGTAATGCATGTGTGTAATATCACAAAATCAAATAACAAAAATATGTAATTATTTTTAAAATATTTTCTTAAATAATTGTTTTATATGCAGTGACATTTCAAAAACCTTTTTATTTACTTTTGTTTTATATTTAATTCAAATATAATGAATTAATAAAATAGATATTTCTTATTATTACTTGCTGTACTGAAATAAGATTGAACTAGAATTCCATTGCATGCAGTGGTGAATCCAGGAGAGGTGCTATGGGGCTGTAGCCCCTCACCTCGAGCTAAACCAGGATTCTTGATTTTATTTAAAATCACTACAGCTGTTTGTTCTTTATCTCCCTTAAAAAAAAAAAAATGTGGCAACATTCTTTCCTGGCTTTGACAGGTTTGAAAATTTTCCCACTAGTCATTCTACTCGTACTTGTAGCATTGATGTGGACAAAAACATTTTTCGGTTAGTTATTTCATTGTGTTTTCTATTAAAGTATCCAAAGTATTGTAGTATTCTTTACGATTCTTATTGTCAGTTGAGTAAAGTCTGTAAGGCTAGAGTGTTTTGGTTTACATAAGCCATGAGGTGCGACATTCGTTAGTCATGACGATACAAAAATTTTTATGAGCTCAATCCTGGATTTGACACTGACTCGGACACTTATGAAATTAGAGGAGGATATTGTGGAGGGAGTGAAATTTTCTCTTCCTTATATCTCCAGACAAGTGGAATCTACCTTCACCTTCCTGCCAGCTGACAGGAATTTTTTTCTTGCAGAGTTTGAAGTTATCTACTTTAATTTACTATTGCTTTCCATTTATTACCTACTTTTTTGAGATCAAGTTTTTTCCATCCCAATTTTATTCAGTTTATGTATGTTTCAAAAGAATGTTATGTAGATGCTCTACTAAAGATGGAGTTAGGAGGATATCTGTGGTCTAGTGATAGTACCTTGATTCCATTATTGCAGCTCCGGATTTAGCCCTTTATGGTTAGTTAAGTATAGTTAAAGTGTTTCGGTTTACATAAGCCATGAGGTTTGACATTCATCAGGATGATACAAAATTTTTTTTGACCTCGGTTCCCCCAGGCCCAAATCCTGAATTTGCCACTGATTACATGTCCTATTCAAGTTTTGTTTTTTTTATTTAAAAAATATTTCTCTAATCATTTGGGAGCATATTCCAGTTGATTGAAAATATTTTTAAATATTTTAACCACTAGCAAAGTTTTAGGGAATCTTTTTTCCATTATGTTGATTCAGAGTGGTCAAGTGATGGTTAGTAGGTTATGTTTTAAGGTGCAAGGGCCCAATTTGACTATACTGCATCATGGTCATGTTAGAACCTGAATCACTCCACTCTTATTTTTTCATCTCATTCAAAGACTGTATAGTCAATTATCTAACATCCTCTTGATATCTTCCCCATAGAGTGACTTTCTTTATAGTGAATATATGCATTAACATTTTTGAATGCATGAAACAAAGAAGTATCATTCAAACTTTGTATCAATTCAGTAGTGTAGCTGGAACTTTTGCTGCCTGAAGCAAACTTTCAATATGCCGCCCTTCCTTTACAAGTTACAACCTCAAAATAAAAATAATAAGTTAAAAAAAACATTTTATTAGTAATGTAATTCGTCTTTCGACACCCTCAATGTCTGCAGATAGGTTGCAAATTCCTGTGTCCACCATCAGTCTTTTTTTCATATATCGGGAATTTACCAACATAAGGCTAAAAATACTGTTACGAATTCTGTAAATTCAATGACTTGGCAAGGTTTTGGCATCACGAAATTTCTACCTTTTCCTAGAAAGTTCGGCAGTCTCCTGAGAGTATATGAAGCCTCACTGCAATTACGATGAGTTCAGCTGCTGTTTTGCTTTGATTGAGTGAGCGTAACTCGTGATTGCCGTGACGAGTCTGCTGAATTTAGCCGAGTGACTAAGCCATTTTGCGCATATTATTTTGAGTTTTTACCGTGCTATGAACTGTTGAAGCTTTTTGAAGACTGGATTGTTCTTGCTTTATCAACTCTAAATATTTGTAAATACAGCTGTAAATAAATTTCTGTTTGTTCCGTTTTGATTCAAGTCCATTCAATCCACGAACCTGTCTGAATCTTAACAATACGAATAAGCTACATAATTTTTTCATGTACACAATGATGAGCTAGTGTCGTGGCTTTTCTTAGTAATAAAATTGCGTTCCTGCATGTCTGATTTTGTCACCCCCCTTCAGCTACACCACTGTATCAATTATATATTTTAAATTAATTTTTAAGAAATAGCTTAGCGTAGTGAGGAAGATTTCTTCTTCGATTTTCAATTTAAAAAATAACATTTTAGAAGTCTTTGAAATAGTGTTGAATCATGATGAAGAATTGGATCAAATTAATCTAGATAAAGATAATGAATATGAATAACTGTAACAGTGATAGCAAATTTTCCTGCAAAATTCAATTAATCATCAACAAGCAGAGAAAAATGAAATAATATCAAGTTGCAATGCTTGCTATTAACGTCCTGTGTCAAAAGATAAGGTACTTTCCACTAGCTTGACAGCATCCAAAATATGTGCCTAATGCTTCAAATACTGCAACTTTACCTCATGTTATTTGCCAGTTTCATGCTGTGAAGTTGTACTTAGCACACATTTGGCAGGTAACGGAATGTGAAATTTCATGTGGAAATCTGTGCTTTCTAACAACTACTGCCAATCTGATAAAGATTGCTTTATTTTCAACCATGCAGCCAGACAGCTGATAAAACTGAAGAGAAAAGTAACATTTATTTAACCTTTTCCTTACGAGCTGTACAACTGTTGTACCAGAAAAACTTTTACCTTTGAATGCGGGTCGGTACAACTGCTGTAACAGACACCATTGAGAATTTCACTCCCCACATTCAACGGAGTTCTTCTGGTTTAAGTCCCTGTAGTCTAAAGGTTAAAGTTATTGTTGCATATAATTAATACATAGGTTTACTTAATTTTTTTCTATCTAACTTATCTTTATTCAAGATTTTCTTTTTTAAACTTTGAAATAAATGTAAAAACCAGACATGACACATTTCCGCTGAAACATGGATTTCAGCATCAGATTTTATCATTTTTAATTTTCTTTTGTATAATTATTGTTCAATTATTTTTACTTATCAGTATTTATGTTTGGTATGATTCATTATTTATGAAGTTCAGCTCTTCTTGTTCCAAGCCTGTGTCATGTCTGAAAAACAAATGAAAATTTTAGTGGTATATTTGTTTTTAATATTTTTGGTAAATCCTGTCTTTAATGTTGTTGTTTGGCTGATGTAATTTTTTAATAGTTGAACAGATACTTTTGCCTGATAATGCTGCTTGTTTAAGTGTCAAGGCATTCTTAAGAATGTGTGATTTAAGCTTTCAAGTTGAAATGCGTACAAATGCTGAAAGTATGTCACCATCAGGTAAGAATTATGGAAGATTCTTTTAATTTCAAAAAAAAAAAGTTCATGTGTGCTTAACTTTAGTAGTGAAAGTGTTATAAAATGTTTTGAAATATGAAATCATTCTTTTTCAGGAAATGTTCCTTTCATAAGATGTGGCAAATTTGTTGTTGCAGATGTAGAACCTATAATTAATTTTGTCCAAACAAAGGTAATAATAATAATGATTTCTTAGTTTTAAAAAGCAAAATTTGTGCTAAGGATTTCAATTTGTTTCAAAAATATAATAGTTATTTCAAAAGTAAGATTTATTAATTTGTTTGAGACATAAGTTTACTTCAATTTGTTTAACTAAAGCATGAAAGAGCTACCTATTGTGATAAATCAGTATTATAATAAATCTCAAAATTTCTTATTTGAAATTTGAAGTTAGAATTTAAGTCATTCTAAAAAAAAATAAAATGTTATTTTTATTTCCAAAAATCTTAATTCAGGTAATGGCTGTAAATTATACTTATAATAAAATTTACCATTTTGCTTCATGCTTAGAATTATTTTGAATATAGAATATGTTTTGTTAAGTTTTATAATTGATTTTTTTTTTTTAATTCTCCAAAATTCTTTGTCAAGTTTAGGAAGAAACTTTAAAAGTGGTTTCCAAAATATTTATTACTGTTAAATTTGAAGATAAATAATTTTTATATTATCAGATTGAAAACTTAGATCAAACCACGTGTGGGAATAATTTTCTATAGAGTATATTATGATTTTTCTATAGCTTTATTTCATTTATAAGCTCCAGTTAATAACGACATTAAAATATTACTTATTTAAAAATGGTCTTGAATATTTTGTTGGCATTTGGTTTTTTGTGGATATGAGAAACGTTTCATTTTTGCTCATTTTACTTTAAAAACATTTGTGTAGCCTTTTT
>BGPR01039497.1:0-14284 GCA_013235015.1 Araneus ventricosus
TTACTCTTTTTTAAGTTCATTGATAGGCCTGTTTTTCACATTTTTTTAATATTTGAAAATTTAAAGTTAAAATTTATGTTAAAGGCATCTTTTTTTTTGGTAATAAAAATTAAATGTTTGTAACGGTCACAGGAATTACATGTCATAAATTCTATTAGCAATTCTATTCTAAATCCTATAAATTTCTTACATTTTATTTTACTTATTTGTATTGTTTAGTATTTCTTACAAATAAATTATACTTTTTTTTAGTACTTCTTACTACTTTTTCTCACTTGGGAGTAACTAGGTTTTAAAAATTTGTTTTATTGTTATTTAGTATGTTGTCTAATATTTTTGACTCTAGGTGCTACTGAGTCACCGATAGACGGTGCTACTTTACTTGTTTACTTCCATTATCCTCTCCAGAATCCCCCCAGTTAATTTGTGCTTTGGACTAATATAGTTCTTTCACATGTATGTTTCATTATTTTCGTACTGCTGCTTATTTTAGGTAGATAAGTGTGTTATAACATAATTTATTAGCAATCTTTCTTCATTGAAGCGTATTTGCATTCCAATTATCACTAATTTGCACATAAAATAGAATTCTGGTGAACTTCCGTGAAGTAACTGGTTATTGTTTCGTGGTATATGATAAGTTCGAAGTTCATAATCACACATGAATCACTAGGCTATCATAAGTAATATTGAGCAAAATGCATAATGCCTATTATAAACATTATTTTTTGGATCGAAATAAGGATGTACATGTGAATTCAATGGTAAGTATGGAAACATTTTCTTATGAATAAAAAGAAATTAAATAATTCATACACATTCTTCCTCTGAAATTAATAAATATGAATCTCTTTTCTCTTACAAATTGCGTACTATAATTCACCTGTAATAGTAACTTAGTCGTTTTGAAAAATTAAAGCTGTGATATCGAAACATTTTTAACCAATTGACTCATGCGAAAAAGATATCAAACAATTTTATAGTGACATCAATTTCAGACATTTAGCACTTCCTGACTAAGATAAATTATCCAATAATTACTCGAAAACAATAAGAAATAATTTTAAAATATACCCTTCAGATTTCGTATTTCTTAGCAATATTATTTTGACAGAATTATATTAAAAATTAAACATTTTAACAGCACAGATGATGTAAATCAAAATTATTTACAAAGAAAAACTCCCTTCTAAAAGTTTAAAACTTAAAAAAAAAATGTATTATTTCTTTTAAACTTCTTTTACACTGAAGTACTGTAGAAATAACTATTACCTTAATAATTATTACCTTAAAACAAGTGTAAAAGAAAGGGAACTTTGCATTTTGCTTAATTTTTCATATTAAAAAGTAAGTTAATCTCTGATGCAGTGAAAGAAGAAAGCCTAGCTAAAATGTCAAATACAACTTTTTCCCCATGTGGCTAAAATCATTTTTAAATATTCAACAAATATTTAAATTTAAGAAAAACGACAGAACACACACAATTTTAAAGAGAAAAAGAAGTATCCGCATAAAACAAATAAAAAATCATTCAATATTATTCTGAATAAGTGAACATCAAGCGCTGAATATTCTAAAGAGCTCATTAAAAGTTTTACAAGCAGTTTGATAGTTTAATTTATATTTTTAACTCCCTATTAAAAAATATATATATTATTTTCTTTTCTTACAGACTTCATACAAAAAGAACTTTTTTAAAAACATCAACGACAGTTTTATACAGAAGAAAAACATCTGGTATTTTTCTTTTAGCTCAATCGATTCACTTCTGCAAAATATTCTTTCGCTATAATCTAGGTATCCCTTCAAACCCATAAGGTATAGAATAACGTATTTGCATTTCTTGCAAGGACTGTAATTTTTATCTAAATTGCAAGCACCGAAGAACTTTGCTTCTCTGAGTGAGCAACATTCAATATGTAAACAAAGCAACTGTGTTTGAGGTATGCTTTTGGAGCATACTTTACTTCTCAGGAGGCTCATTTGATACACTTTGTTATAGAAGAAAGAGTCCTTATACGATGCGTAGGCAAAAAGAAGTGAATCGTGCAAGTTTCTTATTGAAGTTTCTTATTTCTTATACGAAATCGCTCACTTATACCTTATTGATATCATTTTTAGCTGCTGGTAGCTCTTGAAGAGTTTCACAAAAAGTTTCATTCAGATATATCTAAGTGACTGACTCCAAGTCTTCTCTTGTTGATGATGATGACTAATAAAAATCTTGTTGTTTTTTATAAAAATTAACTACTTTCATTGTTCGCGCGTTGTCTCTTTGCAGTTTTTCTCATCCGTGTATTGATGCACGAGAGTTCTAAAAATTTTATATTCAGATTTGAAATAAAATGTTAAGTTTGTTGTTTTCCAATATCGCCCGTATTTTCTTCTTTGATGCGTTGGTGAAAGATACAATCTTCAAGAAATTAATCGCTCTTATTAATTATCTCAAGACAAAATATTAATTGATCACCTCCCTAGCACCAAATATCTATTAATCTGTGTTTGACGCTTAGTTCAATCGATTAAATACAGGGATTTCGGAAGGACGGAGGAGAAAGAATTTCGTGTACTGATGAAATATGAGATTTTTTCTGAAAAGGAAATGGCCCAGGATACGAAAGTTAAGCTTGATAAACATTATGACGGCACTGCACCTTCGATTAGAGCCGTTTATAAGTAGTTTGGTAACAATTCGAGGTGGCCATATGAGCACATGTTACGATAAGCTGCTGTTGAAGTTACTACTCAAGAAATCATTGAAGAAATCCATGATGTAGTGATTGTTGACAGATTAATGAAGATATGTGAAATTCTCAGACTACTAGAAAATCACTCAACATGGTATGACTGGTTCAATGACCTCTTCATTCCAGAGATTTCCCGTCAAATTTGATGTGTTTAAATAGATATATATGCGAGAGATATGTTTGACATCGATTGAAAACAAATAAAATAAACATATGTTTTATGACAGGAAATATTTTTTTATTTACATATTATTTACATATTTCTTTATTCAAACTATATCACACGCATGATATACCACTGACTTAATTTGCTACTTTCTATTAAAGAACGGAAATTAATTTGAAATATAGAATTAATATAATTTAAAATTTCTCGGGAACTATTGATCATAGCGAGATAAATTTTATATCAGTCGATAGAAAATTTTATTTCACTATTTTAGAGCTATTAAATTTGAAATTAGAACGACAATTACTCTTTTAAATTTAAAATTATTGAAATATAGGTTCTCTAACAATGAAATAATGCTGTTTAACGTCTCGCAGTGCTGTGGCACGAGTTTTATTGTTGGTGACGTCAGAGCGTTACCGAGAGACAGATCTAGGCTATTATATTAGTAACGAGTTTTATTGTTAGTGACGTCAGAGCGTTACCAAGAGACAGTTCTAGGCTATTATATTAGTAACGAGTATTATTATTAGTGACGTCAGAGCGTTACCGAGAGACAGATCTAGGCTATTATATTAGTAACGGGTTTTATTGGTGGTGATGTTAGAGCGTTACCGAGAGACAGATATGGGCTATTATATTAGTAATGGTTATCTCAAATAAGCAAGAATAAATGAAATTTTAATTCAAATTTAAACATTAGAAAACTCTCCGTAAGATGGATGCCGCGATTGCTCACATTAGGCTAAATGCGTGAGAGTTACTAGGAAACTGTTTCAAAGGAATCCAGAGAAATTTTTTCGTCGTTAAGTAACAACGGAGGAAACTTGGACTGATCACTATTTTTGTTAAAACAATTTTTTCTTTATTTTCAAACAGTGAATGTACTTTCTTTGAAGATAAATAGAATTAATAACTTCGGTATGTGTACATTTTTCGATAAGTTTTACAGTCATATAATTACATTCAGATATTTTTGAGTATATAATCTGTATCTAAAACCTCTACAGTCCTTTTTATTTCCTTCATGTTCATGGTGAGATCACGAGAACAAAAACAAAACAAAAAAAATACTTTTTAACTTTCAGTGCCTTTTATTATTTTTTTTCTTGATTTAGTGAAATTAAATATTTTTGTACAATATTTATAATCAATTTTTAAGAAACGAGTTGAAAATTCAGAAATAAACCATCTCAAACTTATCTATCACATTTACTTGAAATTAATTCGCAAGTAATATATGATATAAATACCATTTTTTTATAAATTTTTAGGAAAATATCTTTTCTAAAAGATCTTTAAAAACAATATCCAAGAATTTAATTACTTTATTTAAGACGGCTACATTCATTAGAAGAACTTTTCAGTTTTTTTTAAATATTTGCTCAAATCGTTAGTGAATTTTATAATTATTTCTAATAACAGCTAAGATATTACTATCGTTATAAAAAAAATTAAAACTGTTAGATACGTAACTCTATAAGGTTGCTATAGATTTACGCATCAATAATCGTAACAAAAATAACTTTAAATAGTCATATTGGCTTTCTTAAATGCTGCCTTAATCGTAATATTTCTTTACAAATCCTTAGTAATAATAACTAAGCAATAATAAATAAGAAGTTACTCCTCTTCGAATTATCTTTTTTCAACTTATAAAAATGTACAATAATAAAATTGCCATTTTACTTGCGCGAAAAAAATATGTTTTATTGATTTTCTAACTAATTAATATTAAATTATCTCTAATATGATGAAAATAATTATTTGTCATCTAAGACAATTATTTGAAACTATTATCTATCTAATTATTTGAATCTAAGACAAGTATTACGGAAAAGGCATCGTTTCCATTTAACTAGATGCTAAACTTCATTAACTACCAAAACATAAATTACAAGAAAAATTATGATAAAAATAATAGCTTTGAAATGATATATATGAATATCAATTATAAACGAGAAAAGGGACAGGGAAAAAGAGAAATGGAGTCCATTCTTTCTAAACACTGAGATTCTTTTTGACTTCAGAAAGAAGTATCATTTGTTCTCTTTTCTTAATCATCAAAGCAAATTCGAAGAATGCAAAAGGAATAAAAAATAATCGAAGGAAACCTTTGATAATATACCCAGAAAAGAAACCAAGAAATCCTCCAATTTATTTTTTCTACTAATGTATCATTTTCATTTTTGTCACTGCAGAATGAATAACAGGGTAGAAGAAAATAAAAAGGCTTTTCGTAAATCAACAATAAGAAAAAAGAATACTTTTAAGCACATATATTTCGCGCGTATTCTCTATTTCTGTTTTTATACATTTATACATGCAATTCATTCTCTATTTCTGTTTTTATACATTTATACAAGCAATTCATTTACTACTGCTAATACTTCATTTACATCTTAGTATAATGTGTTTTCGCGTGTTTTCTTCTGTGCTAAATATATCCCCAGATCATTAACCCAGATGTTCTTTTAAGTAGCTTAAATCTAGTTTTGTTTGGCACTTCGGTCTTTTTTTATTGAATAATATTTTTTTTATGATTTTGACAACTGTTCTGAAACTATGTCATATTTCTTTGAAATCTTTACTTGTCTCCAAGTTAGACGTTCTGTACATTGCCAGGTAAATCTGTACAACACATTTCTTTACTTTTATACTTAGTGACAAGCTAATTATTTTGTACAAATCATGTATTTCATTTTTGAGAAAATAAATAACTTAGTTTTATTTTGAAAAATGCATTTTTGGAATTAAATTACAGATTTTACTTCTGACAATAATACTACATTTTTGGAATCACTAAATCAATTAATTCTTAATATTTTTTCCGTCGACACGTAACTGATAAATACGCCATGATTTAAAATAACAATGGATTATTTTAATACTCTATGTTGGATTATTGAAATCAAATGAAAAAGGTTAGATTGTTATGTCTTCGCACATTTTAGTCACTTCCTTATTCGAGATATTTATTATTGTATAAGCATTTTGAATACTTAACTTTTTAAATTTTCTACTCGGTTGCTAGAAATCATTTTGAAAAAAGAACCATTACACTTCAAAAAAGGATTGGTTATTCTAAAAATATCATTTAAATCTCTTCCACTCTAACAAAAAATCAGCTTGCACCTCTATACATGCGTTTATATCATAACTTCTCAACACTTCCTCCTCTCCGAAAGGTTTATTTACATTTTTCATGATCAAATATTTTAAATCTTCGCCAGTGACTCTCATATAAACCTCATTCTAGTGGGATAGAAATCACCATCAAATCTAGTGGCAGCGACGCGGGAGATGGGGCGGGCAGTACACTTTTTTAGGAAAAAATTAAATTTTGTTTCATTTTATCTGCCTAAAACTAGAAATTATAACAAAATACAGACAGTATCCAGTAAAGATAGCTAATGTTGTAACTAAATTTTAAAATTTTGGTTGTCTAACCTCTGTACTCCGATGTACTTTTAGACGTCTATAAATTTTTTGCCTTCCCAACTGCAAAATAAAATGAACTTGATTATTGTTCTAACCCCTCTTTGTCTACATCTAACATATCTGGCCAGGTCCATATGCCAAGAACCCATGATAAAGGTTAAGCGTGGCATATTTTGCTTATTAAATTGCCTTGGAGCAACTAGGTGGCAACGTAGGTAGAAACTTGTTTCAGCTCCATTAAATGGAGGTACGTTCGTTTATTTCACTAGAAAGTAAGCCCTCAGCTGCCAGTCCGATCCTAGCGAGAAATTCGTTGCTAAAGCACGTATTGGTATACCATGTTTGAATAATGGTGGGTAAGGGCACAAGCAAAGGGAACCCATGATCTTCTTCATCCGACTCATGCTCTTTACTGAAAGACAAAAAATACTTTTATAGCAGTAAGCAAACACCAAAAATTAAACATTAGATGAAACGTTTGGCATGCTTACCACTACGGAAACAAAGTGGCGGATTCAAAATACTTTACCTAGCTTCAGTCACTATTGGTAGCAGCTCGGCTTCGCTATAGGGAAATTGCAAGTTCAAAACTAGTATAAAACGAAAAATTAGCTATCGGTAATGGCTAAGTTCAACTTAAATATGTAAAATTGAAGGTTAAAAATTGATGTAGTAGCTCTGTTAAGGCAGTTTCGTCATCTAGTGATAAAACCAAGCTATATTATGTATCAAAAATCCCCTCTTATATTCACAAAATAGGAAGGGATTTTTTTGCAATCTCTTGAGGAATAACTCCTTGTGCACCAACAAGTACAACACAAGGCTTACAGAAATAAGTAAAAGACTAAAAAAAAAGGGTTGAAGGAAGCTTCAAATTAAAGGAAACAAATGCAAATTCCAAACAGAAAAGGGGGAAGAGAATAAAAAAGAAACAAATGTACAATAAATTGGCCGCATCCATACAAACACATGAATGGTATTAAGCAATGAAGTGAATAAACAAGGGGAAAAGATACCGAAACATAATAAAAATTTTTAAAAAAAGGTATAGATGCAATATAACTGGTCACATATACACAACAATAACGAATAATAACGAGAAATGGAGTACAAGGTGGGGAAAAATGAAAAAATATTAAAGTACTTAAAAATCAAATAAAAGCACACAAATAAGCAAACTATCACACAACATATAAAACACACAAATTTCGAACAGTTAACAAAACAAAAGGTTCTGATCCAAAAATAATTGAGAGAAAAGAAATGAATTTCAAAAACTGAAAAATAAAAATAAATAAACAAAAGTTATAAGGAAAAAAATGTAAATGCCATCGAAACACAAAAAATTTATATTCTAAATAATGTGGGGAAAAATGCTGTCGATAAATTCAGAAAATGATGCAAAACAAGTTTTGTTCTGGACTAAAGTAGAGAAAGATGGAGGCCATGCAAAATTGTTCTTCTTTAGAGTGCTGATGAGTAAGCATCTAGCGGGAGTGAGTTTAGAGCAGGAAAGTATCAAGTGATTGACATCTTGAATCTCTCCACTAGAGCAGGAACACAAGTCTGTACGAGATAAATTGAATCGTTTTAGATAGGCTTTAAAGTTTCCATGTCCAGTGAGAAATTGAGTAATTCTGAAATTAGGGACGAAATGGATGGCTTTCAAACGTCCATGAATGGACGGAAAAAATTCTTTGTTGGACTTCGCATTATGAGAAATTTGATAAAGGTTATTCCATTGAGAAATAACATGTTTCTTGAAAACACTTTTGTAAAAGGATTTTGGTACAGTCATAGGGATGAAATCAATTAGTTTTGTCACCTCTTTTGCAAGCCAATCAGCACGTTCATTGCCATAAATTCCTATATGACCTCGAACAAAAGAGAAGAAGACCTGTACATCTCTGCCTTGAAGGAAATTTAGGTTGGTTTGAGTTTTAACAATGAGTCGGTTTGGAGAAGTAATACAATTTAAGGCATATAAAGAAGAAAGAGAATCGCTGCAAATTAAGAAATTTGAGGAAAGGTTTTCGTTAGTGCGAATCCAATTAACAGCTTGGGCAATACATAGTAATTCCGCCTGGAAAACACTGCATTCGTCTCTTATTCTAAACTGGTGCACTTCAGTTTCAATATGGTCTTGGAAAACTACAAACGCAAGACCAACCTTACTGTTGATCTTACTACCATCTGTAAAGCACACGACAGGAATGTTGTCTTCAATATTTTCGTAGTAACCAACTAAATTAATAGGAGACCGTTCAGAAGGGTGAGGCATCTTAGAAACAGGCAAGCAGACGTCTTGGTTACTGGCGACACAGGTCTTCGTCGCAATCTTGAAATCCCTATTATGAACAATAGAGATGTCAATAGGAGGAAAACCCGAGATAGCAAAAACAGCTTCATAGGATATCGTACGATACCCAGAAATAACTCGGAGGACAATTCTTCTTTGCTTTTTCCGTAAAAGCCGGCAATTAATTTTCTTTTTCAAAGCAGTGCCCCAGATTTGTGAACCATAACAAATAAAAGGAACAATACCTTGCTTATAAATGAGCGATGTTAATGTAACAAATTTGAACAGCAAAATCATCATATTCTTCACCCTCATTTCTACCTTATTTGTAGAATCTCCTCATTTTTTAAAATTTTGGAAACAATTTTTTTTAACCCTTTATCTACTGCATTATGAACTACTGAAAATTTCTTCATAAATATATTTTTTTTAGCTGCCATATTAATAATTAAAGAATATACAAGATAAAAAATCTCCCCAGTGCGAAATTTAATTTATTAGAACTAATTAATTAAAGTGGTACTTAAAAGTACCGTCAGTACACTATGTATAAATTTCCTCATAATAGAAAAAAATTACGGATGATATTTCTAATGAAATTTAATCTCTTCAAAATGCTAAATAATCAAAAAACTCTCATAAGAAAACAAAGAAATTATCAAATTGACATAATTTTATTTTATACATAATAAAGGTAGAAATTCACATTTGATGATAAGCATAAAAACAATTTTTTTTTCATTTACACACAAAAATATATTACAAGTTGAGCATTTTGAATGTGGTTTTGATTGAATATTTTTGAGTGCACAGAATTCACAATGTCCTCGATTCGACACGAATGTTGGCCAATGGCATCCTCTATTTTCTAAACGAACATCATTAGAAAGATACAAATTTCCTTTTCTTCTCTTTTTTGCACAAAAAGTTTGTTCATCTCCATTAGATTTAGGTCTCCCTTTTCGATTTGGTTGTGGTTTTGATTTTGTTAGTAATCCTTTGGTAATGCAACGCTTATATTCGAGGGACAACATTTTCTCACGACGCACTTCCACATATGCAATATATGAATTTCCATATGCCATTTCTAGCATAGCAAAAAAAAAAGCATGTGCCACCATTTTTTCGATTTCCTGTCCCTATCATAAATAGCACGTAACATGTCGGCTTTATCAATTCCCCCCCCTGTGTCCATTGTAGTCTTTTACAACAATGGGTGCGGTAACGTCAATTTTGGTACCATCTTTGAGTCTCCTTTGGTCTTTGCAAGTGTCGTTTCCATGATAATTCGAAAGAAAGTGTACGGATCGATTCTCCTTCCATTTGAAGAAGGATATTCCTTGATCAGATATTTGATAATCTAAGTCCCCTCGTTTCATTTTTTTATCATCAATAAGTTTGGGTAACCCAAGTCTATCAGGACGAATGGTGCCGACTGCATATATATTTTTCGTTTTCAAATACTCAAATAGTGGCACGGAAGAAAAAAAATTGTCCATGATGATGTACTGGCGGTACTTATAAGTACCGCCAGTAAGTATACTATGTGTACTGGCGGTACTTATAAGTACCACCGAATAATTCGACCATTAATCACATTACATAATCTGTTATCTTATAATGATTGGGCAAATAATATTCTAAGACAATACAGAATGAATAAAAAAAAATACAACACTTACCTTTGGTTTGATATTATATATTTATAGCAAAGAAAAGATAAGAGCAGCAATCCGCACAAAATGGCAGCAAAAGAACACAATGTCCGTTCGAAAGTAGCTTTCTTCCTCCCAAAATTCATCAGCCTAGAACAACTACTGCCATTTTTCATGAAAAAGTAGAGTTAAAAGACTGTTTCTAAAACGTACCATCAGAATATAAGTAATGGTTGTTGTGCTATAAAGTTTTAAAGTAATTGGTACTTATAAGTACCGTCAGTAGATAAAGGATTAAACGAACAGGACAGTTTTGAATTGTTTATTTAAAGACTTTTTCCCTGTTGTGGGGAGCTCAAGCCTTCGAAAGATTTTTCTTTGTCTATTATTGATATTTATTATACGCTTTTATTACACTTGTCTTAATTCATGCATGTAAAGAAAGGGTTTGTTGATCTATTTTTAATCCACTTCCTGGTATGCTTCAGTTTTCAAATATATTATTCTTTTAAGAACAATAGAATTGAGAATTTTAATATTTTAAAAACTTAATTATCATTTAATGTATCACTTTAATTAAATTTTTGATTCCAAATCGGATGTGCCACCTGGAGGTGAGTCTGAGAAAATAATGGATTTAAGATTCCACAATATTTATAAACAATAAATTAAAAATAATGACTCAAAAGAGGAGAATAATTAAAAACAATTCAAATTTTAATTAAACTAATGAAAGTGGATTCTTAAAAAGTGTTTTTTATCAAATTGTGATGATTTCATAGTTTTATTTTTAACTTGCTTTTTTCTATGTGATTGTGATGATTTGTTGCTGATGTGTTTAGATTTATTTGTTTCTGCGTATTATTATTGTGATGATCGGTTGCTGATGTGTTTAGATTTATTTGTTTCTGAATATTATTATTGTGATGATCTGTTGCGGATGTGTTTAGATTTATTTGTTTCTGCGTATTATTATTGTGATGATCTGTTGCTGATGTGTTTAGATTTATTTGTTTTTACTTATTATTATCGTTTCGATGTATTAATTTCAATATTTTATAAATATCGCAGTTTCGTTCTGCATTTGTACAGGGCGGCTCATGATAAACTGAACAGGACGTGGGAGAGAAGAAACCTGAAGCATTAGTTAGCAAAAACCACGAAGTCACAACTTCTGAAAACTTCGCCGCAGTCAACTAATGAAGTAAAAAAGTATCATTCGCTAAATTACCTTAATAGGCCTCAGTGAAATTGGATGAAAGGGGAAGGCAGTCCGTGAACTAAACCCTCTGGGATTTTGGACTGTGGCTGGTACCAGTAATATCGGAAAACCTTTGGAATTGACGTGTTAAGAGATCCTGTTGTCCACGTTCTTTCTTTTCTTATTTCTGTCTTCCAGGTGGTGATAATGGTCGGTTATTTTCCTTCTAAACGTTCCGAGACTACCTGGAAATGAATTACAAACAGTCATCGCAACCTTCTTCCTCATTTAATGTATTTCGTTGAGTTTTTCGTGGGGATTAAATACAAGTAAAGTCCGAATGCCTTGAAGAAATTAATCACCAAACCCCACCCACAATCACAACGAAGAAAGCAATAGGTTTGAAGAATCATTAATGATTGTGTTTATACACTCTGAAAACAATACACCGGTGGAATTCCCGAGAGCAACGGTGTCCAGCACTACTCTGCCGGAATAGAGTAGAAAAGATTTTTAATGTTTGTCAAGATGAATTTTTGTAATCGAATATGCAATCATTTTCTCATGGGCCAGAATACTAAAAAATTGTACAACATTGTATTCTCTATGATAATACACCAATTTCATAATTTCAGAACTTAAGATAATCCATTAATTAAATTAAAATTTGATTCCAAGCGTGTGATTCCAGCTGCCATTGAATTTGAGAAAAAAATGATTTACAAATTCCGTAATATTTATTTGATGAATTATTAAATGTTAAAAAGTAAAAAATAAGGAAAACAAAAAGAAAATATTTTTTTAGTTCATTAATAAAAAAAAATTTAAACTGTTTTTTTATTTTCCTTTTGAAAGCAGATTAGTTTCCTAAAAAAGGTTTTCAGGTGACAAAGAAATTAAATAATGCAAACACTCTTTTCTTGCGTTTCGAATTATGTAAAAATTGCTTTCGTTACTACAAATGAATTAAAATTTTTACATGTGTAAATTTTTTCCTGTAAATTTTGTTTCTACTTACAATTATTGATAAGAATTTACTTTTTAATTTTACTGATATTCTGTATTTAAATATAAAAATATCAAATTATATATACATTACATTCAATTTCAAAACAATCTTCTTTATATAAATGCATGCATACTAAATTACTAAATCTATCTCAAAATTGCTAAAAGTCCATTTCTGAGAAATTATGAATCATAAAATTATCATAAGTCCTCACGTATTAATCAATAAGCAGAAAATATTTATCACAGATATATTAATAATTTGTAAGGAAAATTAGATTCGAATATACAGAAATCTATTTAGTTAAAACACACGTGTTTAACGAATCGTTTGATCGATGAGATTAACCGGAGTACATTAACAACTGCAGTTCCGTAATCGTGTCAATGTACTTAAAACCGAATCAAAATCTTTCATAACAATATTTCAGATACGGATCAAAATCCGTCATCTGTATAATTTCCATTGCAAAATGTGTTTTAATAACGATAATTAAGTTATCTCTAATCATCTTTGCTAATCCAACTCGTTGGAAAATCACTTTAATTCCTTAAACAGCAATTCATCCAACCGATTCTAATGAAGAGATCCGCTATTTGCTCAAATTCAATTAGTGTAGGTCAAATGGAGATGCTTGTTATTGGAGGACATCTTGCCTGCGTCCCCATTCGCAAACATGTTGCGTCGTTCTCTCTGCTGCTTCGATGCGTTTACGGATTATTTGGGAGCAGGTATAAAATGCTGAGTTTGATATGTGATGAAGATATATTTTTATTCCATTTTATAATTTTCGCTGTAAATTCATCATCACTGGAAATAGAAATAGTTATGGAGTATAAAAATCTTTATTGGAGCATAAAAATCTTAATTTTTGTTTGATTTTTCACCCTATTGCCGTTTGTATTTTAGAATCAAGCATTATGAATATGTAAACTTAAAGACTTTGAAATGCAACTTTTATCAAAACAAAATAATTTTTTATGCAATTTTATAAACAGCATATTTTGTTGTACAGGAAAGCATATAATTATAATTTTAACCCTCTGATTCCTAAGGCCATTGAAATAAAGGGACCTCAAAATACGGGAATGTCTGAGCTCCTCTGTCAAAGATAAGGGAAATTCACTTTCCCCTCAAAAACCACAATGGCAGCTGGCGTTGTCAGAATTGTAAGAAAACTCCCCTCTTCCCCAAACACATCTAGGCGAGCTACTCTAACGAAGAAAACACGCGCCGCGGGGGTGAAATCAACCACACTTAACGAAAGGGGTGGAAATTTCAGAGTGACATTCGGACGTTTCGGACGGCTATCATCTTTTGCTTCAAGGGACGTATGGGATGGTCCCGTATCGATAGAGTTAAAATAATATGAAGCGTTTCCTTCTTAAACTGATAAGTAATTAATCAGATATAATTTTATTACTTTGAACATTTTAAATAATATTATTAGTTATTTGAAAGGTAATTCATTATGCAACCAATAGAAATAAAAATAACTTTATTGATTGTAATCAGCAGAGATAAAAATATGTCAAAATATTTATTGGATAACATAGCATTGTAAAGACAGGAATGCATATTATATTAATACTCAGACTTTTATGAATTCTCTTATCCTTGCACCTCAGGTTATCTTAGTATAACTTACACATTATTATATTAAAAAATTGTTGGGCTTTAGCCAGAGAAAGAAGCTGAATATTAGTGAATATTAGGAACTATAAAAATATTCTAGATAAAATAATACGTTTCTAGAACTATAT
>BGPR01039498.1:0-14284 GCA_013235015.1 Araneus ventricosus
ATATAGTTCTAGAAACGTATTATTTTATCTAGAATATTTTTATAGTTCCTAATATTCACTAATATTCAGCTTCTTTCTCTGGCTAAAGCCCAACAATTTTTTAATATAATAATGTGTAAGTTATACTAAGATAACCTGAGGTGCAAGGATAAGAGAATTCATAAAAGTCTGAGTATTAATATAATATGCATTCCTGTCTTTACAATGCTATGTTATCCAATAAATATTTTGACATATTTTTATCTCTGCTGATTACAATCAATAAAGTTATTTTTATTTCTATTGGTTGCATAATGAATTACCTTTCAAATAACTAATAATATTATTTAAAATGTTCAAAGTAATAAAATTATATCTGATTAATTACTTATCAGTTTAAGAAGGAAACGCTTCATATTATTTTAACTCTATCGATACGGGACCATCCCATACGTCCCTTGAAGCAAAAGATGATAGCCGTCCGAAACGTCCGAATGTCACTCTGAAATTTCCACCCCTTTCGTTAAGTGTGGTTGATTTCACCCCCGCGGCGCGTGTTTTCTTCGTTAGAGTAGCTCGCCTAGATGTGTTTGGGGAAGAGGGGAGTTTTCTTACAATTCTGACAACGCCAGCTGCCATTGTGGTTTTTGAGGGGAAAGTGAATTTCCCTTATCTTTGACAGAGGAGCTCAGACATTCCCGTATTTTGAGGTCCCTTTATTTCAATGGCCTTAGGAATCAGAGGGTTAAAATTATAATTATATGCTTTCCTGTACAACAAAATATGCTGTTTATAAAATTGCATAAAAAATTATTTTGTTTTGATAAAAGTTGCATTTCAAAGTCTTTAAGTTTACATATTCATAATGCTTGATTCTAAAATACAAACGGCAATAGGGTGAAAAATCAAACAAAAATTAAGATTTTTATGCTCCAATAAAGATTTTTATACTCCATAACTATTTCTATTTCCAGTGATGATGAATTTACAGCGAAAATTATAAAATGGAATAAAAATATATCTTCATCACATATCAAACTCAGCATTTTATACCTGCTCCCAAATAATCCGTAAACGCATCGAAGCAGCAGAGAGAACGACGCAACATGTTTGCGAATGGGGACGCAGGCAAGATGTCCTCCAATAACAAGCATCTCCATTTGACCTACACTAATTGAATTTGAGCAAATAGCGGATCTCTTCATTAGAATCGGTTGGATGAATTGCTGTTTAAGGAATTAAAGTGATTTTCCAACGAGTTGGATTAGCAAAGATGATTAGAGATAACTTAATTATCGTTATTAAAACACATTTTGCAATGGAAATTATACAGATGACGGATTTTGATCCGTATCTGAAATATTGTTATGAAAGATTTTGATTCGGTTTTAAGTACATTGACACGATTACGGAACTGCAGTTGTTAATGTACTCCGGTTAATCTCATCGATCAAACGATTCGTTAAACACGTGTGTTTTAACTAAATAGATTTCTGTATATTCGAATCTAATTTTCCTTACAAATTATTAATATATCTGTGATAAATATTTTCTGCTTATTGATTAATACGTGAGGACTTATGATAATTTTATGATTCATAATTTCTCAGAAATGGACTTTTAGCAATTTTGAGATAGATTTAGTAATTTAGTATGCATGCATTTATATAAAGAAGATTGTTTTGAAATTGAATGTAATGTATATATAATTTGATATTTTTATATTTAAATACAGAATATCAGTAAAATTAAAAAGTAAATTCTTATCAATAATTGTAAGTAGAAACAAAATTTACAGGAAAAAATTTACACATGTAAAAATTTTAATTCATTTGTAGTAACGAAAGCAATTTTTACATAATTCGAAACGCAAGAAAAGAGTGTTTGCATTATTTAATTTCTTTGTCACCTGAAAACCTTTTTTAGGAAACTAATCTGCTTTCAAAAGGAAAATAAAAAAACAGTTTAAATTTTTTTTTATTAATGAACTAAAAAAATATTTTCTTTTTGTTTTCCTTATTTTTTACTTTTTAACATTTAATAATTCATCAAATAAATATTACGGAATTTGTAAATCATTTTTTTCTCAAATTCAATGGCAGCTGGAATCACACGCTTGGAATCAAATTTTAATTTAATTAATGGATTATCTTAAGTTCTGAAATTATGAAATTGGTGTATTATCATAGAGAATACAATGTTGTACAATTTTTTAGTATTCTGGCCCATGAGAAAATGATTGCATATTCGATTACAAAAATTCATCTTGACAAACATTAAAAATCTTTTCTACTCTATTCCGGCAGAGTAGTGCTGGACACCGTTGCTCTCGGGAATTCCACCGGTGTATTGTTTTCAGAGTGTATAAACACAATCATTAATGATTCTTCAAACCTATTGCTTTCTTCGTTGTGATTGTGGGTGGGGTTTGGTGATTAATTTCTTCAAGGCATTCGGACTTTACTTGTATTTAATCCCCACGAAAAACTCAACGAAATACATTAAATGAGGAAGAAGGTTGCGATGACTGTTTGTAATTCATTTCCAGGTAGTCTCGGAACGTTTAGAAGGAAAATAACCGACCATTATCACCACCTGGAAGACAGAAATAAGAAAAGAAAGAACGTGGACAACAGGATCTCTTAACACGTCAATTCCAAAGGTTTTCCGATATTACTGGTACCAGCCACAGTCCAAAATCCCAGAGGGTTTAGTTCACGGACTGCCTTCCCCTTTCATCCAATTTCACTGAGGCCTATTAAGGTAATTTAGCGAATGATACTTTTTTACTTCATTAGTTGACTGCGGCGAAGTTTTCAGAAGTTGTGACTTCGTGGTTTTTGCTAACTAATGCTTCAGGTTTCTTCTCTCCCACGTCCTGTTCAGTTTATCATGAGCCGCCCTGTACAAATGCAGAACGAAACTGCGATATTTATAAAATATTGAAATTAATACATCGAAACGATAATAATAAGTAAAAACAAATAAATCTAAACACATCAGCAACAGATCATCACAATAATAATACGCAGAAACAAATAAATCTAAACACATCCGCAACAGATCATCACAATAATAATATTCAGAAACAAATAAATCTAAACACATCAGCAACAGATCATCACAATAATAATACGCAGAAACAAATAAATCTAAACACATCAGCAACAAATCATCACAATCACATAGAAAAAAGCAAGTTAAAAATAAAACTATGAAATCATCACAATTTGATAAAAAACACTTTTTAAGAATCCACTTTCATTAGTTTAATTAAAATTTGAATTGTTTTTAATTATTCTCCTCTTTTGAGTCATTATTTTTAATTTATTGTTTATAAATATTGTGGAATCTTAAATCCATTATTTTCTCAGACTCACCTCCAGGTGGCACATCCGATTTGGAATCAAAAATTTAATTAAAGTGATACATTAAATGATAATTAAGTTTTTAAAATATTAAAATTCTCAATTCTATTGTTCTTAAAAGAATAATATATTTGAAAACTGAAGCATACCAGGAAGTGGATTAAAAATAGATCAACAAACCCTTTCTTTACATGCATGAATTAAGACAAGTGTAATAAAAGCGTATAATAAATATCAATAATAGACAAAGAAAAATCTTTCGAAGGCTTGAGCTCCCCACAACAGGGAAAAAGTCTTTAAATAAACAATTCAAAACTGTCCTGTTCGTTTAATCCTTTATCTACTGACGGTACTTATAAGTACCAATTACTTTAAAACTTTATAGCACAACAACCATTACTTATATTCTGATGGTACGTTTTAGAAACAGTCTTTTAACTCTACTTTTTCATGAAAAATGGCAGTAGTTGTTCTAGGCTGATGAATTTTGGGAGGAAGAAAGCTACTTTCGAACGGACATTGTGTTCTTTTGCTGCCATTTTGTGCGGATTGCTGCTCTTATCTTTTCTTTGCTATAAATATATAATATCAAACCAAAGGTAAGTGTTGTATTTTTTTTTATTCATTCTGTATTGTCTTAGAATATTATTTGCCCAATCATTATAAGATAACAGATTATGTAATGTGATTAATGGTCGAATTATTCGGTGGTACTTATAAGTACCGCCAGTACACATAGTATACTTACTGGCGGTACTTATAAGTACCGCCAGTACATCATCATGGACAATTTTTTTTCTTCCGTGCCACTATTTGAGTATTTGAAAACGAAAAATATATATGCAGTCGGCACCATTCGTCCTGATAGACTTGGGTTACCCAAACTTATTGATGATAAAAAAATGAAACGAGGGGACTTAGATTATCAAATATCTGATCAAGGAATATCCTTCTTCAAATGGAAGGAGAATCGATCCGTACACTTTCTTTCGAATTATCATGGAAACGACACTTGCAAAGACCAAAGGAGACTCAAAGATGGTACCAAAATTGACGTTACCGCACCCATTGTTGTAAAAGACTACAATGGACACAGGGGGGGGAATTGATAAAGCCGACATGTTACGTGCTATTTATGATAGGGACAGGAAATCGAAAAAATGGTGGCACATGCTTTTTTTTTTGCTATGCTAGAAATGGCATATGGAAATTCATATATTGCATATGTGGAAGTGCGTCGTGAGAAAATGTTGTCCCTCGAATATAAGCGTTGCATTACCAAAGGATTACTAACAAAATCAAAACCACAACCAAATCGAAAAGGGAGACCTAAATCTAATGGAGATGAACAAACTTTTTGTGCAAAAAAGAGAAGAAAAGGAAATTTGTATCTTTCTAATGATGTTCGTTTAGAAAATAGAGGATGCCATTGGCCAACATTCGTGTCGAATCGAGGACATTGTGAATTCTGTGCACTCAAAAATATTCAATCAAAACCACATTCAAAATGCTCAACTTGTAATATATTTTTGTGTGTAAATGAAAAAAAAATTGTTTTTATGCTTATCATCAAATGTGAATTTCTACCTTTATTATGTATAAAATAAAATTATGTCAATTTGATAATTTCTTTGTTTTCTTATGAGAGTTTTTTGATTATTTAGCATTTTGAAGAGATTAAATTTCATTAGAAATATCATCCGTAATTTTTTTCTATTATGAGGAAATTTATACATAGTGTACTGACGGTACTTTTAAGTACCACTTTAATTAATTAGTTCTAATAAATTAAATTTCGCACTGGGGAGATTTTTTATCTTGTATATTCTTTAATTATTAATATGGCAGCTAAAAAAAATATATTTATGAAGAAATTTTCAGTAGTTCATAATGCAGTAGATAAAGGGTTAAAAAAAATTGTTTCCAAAATTTTAAAAAATGAGGAGATTCTACAAATAAGGTAGAAATGAGGGTGAAGAATATGATGATTTTGCTGTTCAAATTTGTTACATTAACATCGCTCATTTATAAGCAAGGTATTGTTCCTTTTATTTGTTATGGTTCACAAATCTGGGGCACTGCTTTGAAAAAGAAAATTAATTGCCGGCTTTTACGGAAAAAGCAAAGAAGAATTGTCCTCCGAGTTATTTCTGGGTATCGTACGATATCCTATGAAGCTGTTTTTGCTATCTCGGGTTTTCCTCCTATTGACATCTCTATTGTTCATAATAGGGATTTCAAGATTGCGACGAAGACCTGTGTCGCCAGTAACCAAGACGTCTGCTTGCCTGTTTCTAAGATGCCTCACCCTTCTGAACGGTCTCCTATTAATTTAGTTGGTTACTACGAAAATATTGAAGACAACATTCCTGTCGTGTGCTTTACAGATGGTAGTAAGATCAACAGTAAGGTTGGTCTTGCGTTTGTAGTTTTCCAAGACCATATTGAAACTGAAGTGCACCAGTTTAGAATAAGAGACGAATGCAGTGTTTTCCAGGCGGAATTACTATGTATTGCCCAAGCTGTTAATTGGATTCGCACTAACGAAAACCTTTCCTCAAATTTCTTAATTTGCAGCGATTCTCTTTCTTCTTTATATGCCTTAAATTGTATTACTTCTCCAAACCGACTCATTGTTAAAACTCAAACCAACCTAAATTTCCTTCAAGGCAGAGATGTACAGGTCTTCTTCTCTTTTGTTCGAGGTCATATAGGAATTTATGGCAATGAACGTGCTGATTGGCTTGCAAAAGAGGTGACAAAACTAATTGATTTCATCCCTATGACTGTACCAAAATCCTTTTACAAAAGTGTTTTCAAGAAACATGTTATTTCTCAATGGAATAACCTTTATCAAATTTCTCATAATGCGAAGTCCAACAAAGAATTTTTTCCGTCCATTCATGGACGTTTGAAAGCCATCCATTTCGTCCCTAATTTCAGAATTACTCAATTTCTCACTGGACATGGAAACTTTAAAGCCTATCTAAAACGATTCAATTTATCTCGTACAGACTTGTGTTCCTGCTCTAGTGGAGAGATTCAAGATGTCAATCACTTGATACTTTCCTGCTCTAAACTCACTCCCGCTAGATGCTTACTCATCAGCACTCTAAAGAAGAACAATTTTGCATGGCCTCCATCTTTCTCTACTTTAGTCCAGAACAAAACTTGTTTTGCATCATTTTCTGAATTTATCGACAGCATTTTTCCCCACATTATTTAGAATATAAATTTTTTGTGTTTCGATGGCATTTACATTTTTTTCCTTATAACTTTTGTTTATTTATTTTTATTTTTCAGTTTTTGAAATTCATTTCTTTTCTCTCAATTATTTTTGGATCAGAACCTTTTGTTTTGTTAACTGTTCGAAATTTGTGTGTTTTATATGTTGTGTGATAGTTTGCTTATTTGTGTGCTTTTATTTGATTTTTAAGTACTTTAATATTTTTTCATTTTTCCCCACCTTGTACTCCATTTCTCGTTATTATTCGTTATTGTTGTGTATATGTGACCAGTTATATTGCATCTATACCTTTTTTTAAAAATTTTTATTATGTTTCGGTATCTTTTCCCCTTGTTTATTCACTTCATTGCTTAATACCATTCATGTGTTTGTATGGATGCGGCCAATTTATTGTACATTTGTTTCTTTTTTATTCTCTTCCCCCTTTTCTGTTTGGAATTTGCATTTGTTTCCTTTAATTTGAAGCTTCCTTCAACCCTTTTTTTTTAGTCTTTTACTTATTTCTGTAAGCCTTGTGTTGTACTTGTTGGTGCACAAGGAGTTATTCCTCAAGAGATTGCAAAAAAATCCCTTCCTATTTTGTGAATATAAGAGGGGATTTTTGATACATAATATAGCTTGGTTTTATCACTAGATGACGAAACTGCCTTAACAGAGCTACTACATCAATTTTTAACCTTCAATTTTACATATTTAAGTTGAACTTAGCCATTACCGATAGCTAATTTTTCGTTTTATACTAGTTTTGAACTTGCAATTTCCCTATAGCGAAGCCGAGCTGCTACCAATAGTGACTGAAGCTAGGTAAAGTATTTTGAATCCGCCACTTTGTTTCCGTAGTGGTAAGCATGCCAAACGTTTCATCTAATGTTTAATTTTTGGTGTTTGCTTACTGCTATAAAAGTATTTTTTGTCTTTCAGTAAAGAGCATGAGTCGGATGAAGAAGATCATGGGTTCCCTTTGCTTGTGCCCTTACCCACCATTATTCAAACATGGTATACCAATACGTGCTTTAGCAACGAATTTCTCGCTAGGATCGGACTGGCAGCTGAGGGCTTACTTTCTAGTGAAATAAACGAACGTACCTCCATTTAATGGAGCTGAAACAAGTTTCTACCTACGTTGCCACCTAGTTGCTCCAAGGCAATTTAATAAGCAAAATATGCCACGCTTAACCTTTATCATGGGTTCTTGGCATATGGACCTGGCCAGATATGTTAGATGTAGACAAAGAGGGGTTAGAACAATAATCAAGTTCATTTTATTTTGCAGTTGGGAAGGCAAAAAATTTATAGACGTCTAAAAGTACATCGGAGTACAGAGGTTAGACAACCAAAATTTTAAAATTTAGTTACAACATTAGCTATCTTTACTGGATACTGTCTGTATTTTGTTATAATTTCTAGTTTTAGGCAGATAAAATGAAACAAAATTTAATTTTTTCCTAAAAAAGTGTACTGCCCGCCCCATCTCCCGCGTCGCTGCCACTAGATTTGATGGTGATTTCTATCCCACTAGAATGAGGTTTATATGAGAGTCACTGGCGAAGATTTAAAATATTTGATCATGAAAAATGTAAATAAACCTTTCGGAGAGGAGGAAGTGTTGAGAAGTTATGATATAAACGCATGTATAGAGGTGCAAGCTGATTTTTTGTTAGAGTGGAAGAGATTTAAATGATATTTTTAGAATAACCAATCCTTTTTTGAAGTGTAATGGTTCTTTTTTCAAAATGATTTCTAGCAACCGAGTAGAAAATTTAAAAAGTTAAGTATTCAAAATGCTTATACAATAATAAATATCTCGAATAAGGAAGTGACTAAAATGTGCGAAGACATAACAATCTAACCTTTTTCATTTGATTTCAATAATCCAACATAGAGTATTAAAATAATCCATTGTTATTTTAAATCATGGCGTATTTATCAGTTACGTGTCGACGGAAAAAATATTAAGAATTAATTGATTTAGTGATTCCAAAAATGTAGTATTATTGTCAGAAGTAAAATCTGTAATTTAATTCCAAAAATGCATTTTTCAAAATAAAACTAAGTTATTTATTTTCTCAAAAATGAAATACATGATTTGTACAAAATAATTAGCTTGTCACTAAGTATAAAAGTAAAGAAATGTGTTGTACAGATTTACCTGGCAATGTACAGAACGTCTAACTTGGAGACAAGTAAAGATTTCAAAGAAATATGACATAGTTTCAGAACAGTTGTCAAAATCATAAAAAAAATATTATTCAATAAAAAAAGACCGAAGTGCCAAACAAAACTAGATTTAAGCTACTTAAAAGAACATCTGGGTTAATGATCTGGGGATATATTTAGCACAGAAGAAAACACGCGAAAACACATTATACTAAGATGTAAATGAAGTATTAGCAGTAGTAAATGAATTGCTTGTATAAATGTATAAAAACAGAAATAGAGAATGAATTGCATGTATAAATGTATAAAAACAGAAATAGAGAATACGCGCGAAATATATGTGCTTAAAAGTATTCTTTTTTCTTATTGTTGATTTACGAAAAGCCTTTTTATTTTCTTCTACCCTGTTATTCATTCTGCAGTGACAAAAATGAAAATGATACATTAGTAGAAAAAATAAATTGGAGGATTTCTTGGTTTCTTTTCTGGGTATATTATCAAAGGTTTCCTTCGATTATTTTTTATTCCTTTTGCATTCTTCGAATTTGCTTTGATGATTAAGAAAAGAGAACAAATGATACTTCTTTCTGAAGTCAAAAAGAATCTCAGTGTTTAGAAAGAATGGACTCCATTTCTCTTTTTCCCTGTCCCTTTTCTCGTTTATAATTGATATTCATATATATCATTTCAAAGCTATTATTTTTATCATAATTTTTCTTGTAATTTATGTTTTGGTAGTTAATGAAGTTTAGCATCTAGTTAAATGGAAACGATGCCTTTTCCGTAATACTTGTCTTAGATTCAAATAATTAGATAGATAATAGTTTCAAATAATTGTCTTAGATGACAAATAATTATTTTCATCATATTAGAGATAATTTAATATTAATTAGTTAGAAAATCAATAAAACATATTTTTTTCGCGCAAGTAAAATGGCAATTTTATTATTGTACATTTTTATAAGTTGAAAAAAGATAATTCGAAGAGGAGTAACTTCTTATTTATTATTGCTTAGTTATTATTACTAAGGATTTGTAAAGAAATATTACGATTAAGGCAGCATTTAAGAAAGCCAATATGACTATTTAAAGTTATTTTTGTTACGATTATTGATGCGTAAATCTATAGCAACCTTATAGAGTTACGTATCTAACAGTTTTAATTTTTTTTATAACGATAGTAATATCTTAGCTGTTATTAGAAATAATTATAAAATTCACTAACGATTTGAGCAAATATTTAAAAAAAACTGAAAAGTTCTTCTAATGAATGTAGCCGTCTTAAATAAAGTAATTAAATTCTTGGATATTGTTTTTAAAGATCTTTTAGAAAAGATATTTTCCTAAAAATTTATAAAAAAATGGTATTTATATCATATATTACTTGCGAATTAATTTCAAGTAAATGTGATAGATAAGTTTGAGATGGTTTATTTCTGAATTTTCAACTCGTTTCTTAAAAATTGATTATAAATATTGTACAAAAATATTTAATTTCACTAAATCAAGAAAAAAAATAATAAAAGGCACTGAAAGTTAAAAAGTATTTTTTTTGTTTTGTTTTTGTTCTCGTGATCTCACCATGAACATGAAGGAAATAAAAAGGACTGTAGAGGTTTTAGATACAGATTATATACTCAAAAATATCTGAATGTAATTATATGACTGTAAAACTTATCGAAAAATGTACACATACCGAAGTTATTAATTCTATTTATCTTCAAAGAAAGTACATTCACTGTTTGAAAATAAAGAAAAAATTGTTTTAACAAAAATAGTGATCAGTCCAAGTTTCCTCCGTTGTTACTTAACGACGAAAAAATTTCTCTGGATTCCTTTGAAACAGTTTCCTAGTAACTCTCACGCATTTAGCCTAATGTGAGCAATCGCGGCATCCATCTTACGGAGAGTTTTCTAATGTTTAAATTTGAATTAAAATTTCATTTATTCTTGCTTATTTGAGATAACCATTACTAATATAATAGCCCATATCTGTCTCTCGGTAACGCTCTAACATCACCACCAATAAAACCCGTTACTAATATAATAGCCTAGATCTGTCTCTCGGTAACGCTCTGACGTCACTAATAATAATACTCGTTACTAATATAATAGCCTAGAACTGTCTCTTGGTAACGCTCTGACGTCACTAACAATAAAACTCGTTACTAATATAATAGCCTAGATCTGTCTCTCGGTAACGCTCTGACGTCACCAACAATAAAACTCGTGCCACAGCACTGCGAGACGTTAAACAGCATTATTTCATTGTTAGAGAACCTATATTTCAATAATTTTAAATTTAAAAGAGTAATTGTCGTTCTAATTTCAAATTTAATAGCTCTAAAATAGTGAAATAAAATTTTCTATCGACTGATATAAAATTTATCTCGCTATGATCAATAGTTCCCGAGAAATTTTAAATTATATTAATTCTATATTTCAAATTAATTTCCGTTCTTTAATAGAAAGTAGCAAATTAAGTCAGTGGTATATCATGCGTGTGATATAGTTTGAATAAAGAAATATGTAAATAATATGTAAATAAAAAAATATTTCCTGTCATAAAACATATGTTTATTTTATTTGTTTTCAATCGATGTCAAACATATCTCTCGCATATATATCTATTTAAACACATCAAATTTGACGGGAAATCTCTGGAATGAAGAGGTCATTGAACCAGTCATACCATGTTGAGTGATTTTCTAGTAGTCTGAGAATTTCACATATCTTCATTAATCTGTCAACAATCACTACATCATGGATTTCTTCAATGATTTCTTGAGTAGTAACTTCAACAGCAGCTTATCGTAACATGTGCTCATATGGCCACCTCGAATTGTTACCAAACTACTTATAAACGGCTCTAATCGAAGGTGCAGTGCCGTCATAATGTTTATCAAGCTTAACTTTCGTATCCTGGGCCATTTCCTTTTCAGAAAAAATCTCATATTTCATCAGTACACGAAATTCTTTCTCCTCCGTCCTTCCGAAATCCCTGTATTTAATCGATTGAACTAAGCGTCAAACACAGATTAATAGATATTTGGTGCTAGGGAGGTGATCAATTAATATTTTGTCTTGAGATAATTAATAAGAGCGATTAATTTCTTGAAGATTGTATCTTTCACCAACGCATCAAAGAAGAAAATACGGGCGATATTGGAAAACAACAAACTTAACATTTTATTTCAAATCTGAATATAAAATTTTTAGAACTCTCGTGCATCAATACACGGATGAGAAAAACTGCAAAGAGACAACGCGCGAACAATGAAAGTAGTTAATTTTTATAAAAAACAACAAGATTTTTATTAGTCATCATCATCAACAAGAGAAGACTTGGAGTCAGTCACTTAGATATATCTGAATGAAACTTTTTGTGAAACTCTTCAAGAGCTACCAGCAGCTAAAAATGATATCAATAAGGTATAAGTGAGCGATTTCGTATAAGAAATAAGAAACTTCAATAAGAAACTTGCACGATTCACTTCTTTTTGCCTACGCATCGTATAAGGACTCTTTCTTCTATAACAAAGTGTATCAAATGAGCCTCCTGAGAAGTAAAGTATGCTCCAAAAGCATACCTCAAACACAGTTGCTTTGTTTACATATTGAATGTTGCTCACTCAGAGAAGCAAAGTTCTTCGGTGCTTGCAATTTAGATAAAAATTACAGTCCTTGCAAGAAATGCAAATACGTTATTCTATACCTTATGGGTTTGAAGGGATACCTAGATTATAGCGAAAGAATATTTTGCAGAAGTGAATCGATTGAGCTAAAAGAAAAATACCAGATGTTTTTCTTCTGTATAAAACTGTCGTTGATGTTTTTAAAAAAGTTCTTTTTGTATGAAGTCTGTAAGAAAAGAAAATAATATATATATTTTTTAATAGGGAGTTAAAAATATAAATTAAACTATCAAACTGCTTGTAAAACTTTTAATGAGCTCTTTAGAATATTCAGCGCTTGATGTTCACTTATTCAGAATAATATTGAATGATTTTTTATTTGTTTTATGCGGATACTTCTTTTTCTCTTTAAAATTGTGTGTGTTCTGTCGTTTTTCTTAAATTTAAATATTTGTTGAATATTTAAAAATGATTTTAGCCACATGGGGAAAAAGTTGTATTTGACATTTTAGCTAGGCTTTCTTCTTTCACTGCATCAGAGATTAACTTACTTTTTAATATGAAAAATTAAGCAAAATGCAAAGTTCCCTTTCTTTTACACTTGTTTTAAGGTAATAATTATTAAGGTAATAGTTATTTCTACAGTACTTCAGTGTAAAAGAAGTTTAAAAGAAATAATACATTTTTTTTTTAAGTTTTAAACTTTTAGAAGGGAGTTTTTCTTTGTAAATAATTTTGATTTACATCATCTGTGCTGTTAAAATGTTTAATTTTTAATATAATTCTGTCAAAATAATATTGCTAAGAAATACGAAATCTGAAGGGTATATTTTAAAATTATTTCTTATTGTTTTCGAGTAATTATTGGATAATTTATCTTAGTCAGGAAGTGCTAAATGTCTGAAATTGATGTCACTATAAAATTGTTTGATATCTTTTTCGCATGAGTCAATTGGTTAAAAATGTTTCGATATCACAGCTTTAATTTTTCAAAACGACTAAGTTACTATTACAGGTGAATTATAGTACGCAATTTGTAAGAGAAAAGAGATTCATATTTATTAATTTCAGAGGAAGAATGTGTATGAATTATTTAATTTCTTTTTATTCATAAGAAAATGTTTCCATACTTACCATTGAATTCACATGTACATCCTTATTTCGATCCAAAAAATAATGTTTATAATAGGCATTATGCATTTTGCTCAATATTACTTATGATAGCCTAGTGATTCATGTGTGATTATGAACTTCGAACTTATCATATACCACGAAACAATAACCAGTTACTTCACGGAAGTTCACCAGAATTCTATTTTATGTGCAAATTAGTGATAATTGGAATGCAAATACGCTTCAATGAAGAAAGATTGCTAATAAATTATGTTATAACACACTTATCTACCTAAAATAAGCAGCAGTACGAAAATAATGAAACATACATGTGAAAGAACTATATTAGTCCAAAGCACAAATTAACTGGGGGGATTCTGGAGAGGATAATGGAAGTAAACAAGTAAAGTAGCACCGTCTATCGGTGACTCAGTAGCACCTAGAGTCAAAAATATTAGACAACATACTAAATAACAATAAAACAAATTTTTAAAACCTAGTTACTCCCAAGTGAGAAAAAGTAGTAAGAAGTACTAAAAAAAAGTATAATTTATTTGTAAGAAATACTAAACAATACAAATAAGTAAAATAAAATGTAAGAAATTTATAGGATTTAGAATAGAATTGCTAATAGAATTTATGACATGTAATTCCTGTGACCGTTACAAACATTTAATTTTTATTACCAAAAAAAAAGATGCCTTTAACATAAATTTTAACTTTAAATTTTCAAATATTAAAAAAATGTGAAAAACAGGCCTATCAATGAACTTAAAAAAGAGTAA